>JASAMX010024496.1:0-22500 GCA_030248175.1 Microlaimidae sp. YZB2_3
GTCTTCGTTCAGTTACGTATTGCTCCTTAATAAAATTTCTAATTTATTAAATAAAAACTACGTACGGCATTGAAAAGCTTGTTAATGGTGCTTTTAGAGTAATTTTTTTACAGTACTTCTTAAATTTTAAAAAATTAAAATTTGGATTCTCTAAACAGACATTTTTGGTGTTCTTTCTGCAAATCTCCCTAAAACTTTTGACAAGAAAAAGTATTAAAAAATTGCCAAAAATTGCAATTTATAATGTACAACCTTTTGTCAATTTTTTTCGTTGATAAGCAACAGATTTTTTCCCAATTTGCAGTATTTTATGCCTATATAAAACTTTTAAAGTTTTTTTTCATATACATGGTTCTAATTTTTTAAAGAACTTTAAAAAAACACTTTGAATTACTAAAAAATTTCTAGATTCATTTGTGAACTTTTACAAAATTTGTACTATTCCAAAAAGAATACTAATGTTTTGAACCAAAACTAATTGTTGAAAGCCCGCCTGGTATTTTTAAGAGATTTAATTTAAAAAATGTTACCAAGGCTTATTAATCAAATTTTTAGACTCTGTACGATGTGTCTCCTCATAACTAACTAAAAATGGCAAAAACAATTATGAAACTTTTCCCGTTTAAAATTAGTATTCCTTAGAAATATTAAAAAGCGAAGTGTATGTTAATTCTAACAATTTTAAACTAGCCTTGAAAAATGCTCTAACAATAGAGCAGGAAAAAGGGGCGATTTTTCCCCGGGCGTATGTTTAGACAGAAAAGATGTGGACTAGGCTGAGATGGACATTATGTGGACTATAGGAAATTTGCATTTAGTTTGGGCAGCTGCTCACTAAATAAAAATTTCTACCATATGATAATGATTTGTTTATACATTGATCTAATCACACAGCATTGTTACATGTTTTTTAGTTTGATGAAATGTCAATTTAAAAAATCATACTCACAGCAATCTCTGACAAGCGCGAAATCTCCACTTTTTCAATAAGAAGGTTATACAGTTATGTAGTTGTATGTGTAAAAAACAACTATAAATTTGAAAAAGTGGCGATTTTGCGCTTGTCAAAGATTGCTGTGAGTATGATTTTTTAAATTGACATTTCATCAAACTAAAAAACATGCAACAATGCTGTGTGATTAGATCAATGTATTAACAAATCATTATCATATGGTAGAAATTTTTATTTAGTGAGCAGCTGCCCAAACCAAATGCAAATTTCCTATAGTCCACATAATGTCCATCTCCGCCTAGTCCACATCTTTTCTGTCTAAACATACGCCCGGGGAAAAATCGCCCCTTTTCCTGCTCTATTCTTTAGAGCATTTTTCAAGGCTAGTCTACCAATTTTTTAAAATTAAATTAAAAAAATAGCCTAATAAACTATAGTTTTAGCTGCGCAATGACATATGTTTATAATCATTCCGTTACCGAGATATACTTTTTTAAATACAAAATAATAATCAGAAGAAGATGAATTTAAATTACAAAATTTACCCACTTTGTTTAATTATAGTTAGTGCGGTGCAGTTGCGCTCCAGACAAAGTTTACCTACGTTCTTTAAATATAGTTGGCGCGATGCCGTGCGCCAAATAATAAGAAGATGATGAACATGAATTACAAAATTTACTCACGTTCTCTAAGTATAGTTGGAGTGGTGCCGTGGGTTAAATTACACCCCGCACCACCGATGATTACGGGCGCGTGGCGCTCCCCGACGTTTATTATTATTTTTTTAATAAATAAATGATTTGAATGAGAAAATTTTGAATTAATTTTGTCATAAGTAATGCAAGATTTAAAAAAAGTAGTCTGTTGTTTTCGCCGTTTTCCGCGCGGGTGAAGCAGAGGCGCTGGGAACTGGTTCCGTTTCTGCCACCAAATTATAACCGGTCTGCTTTTTTTGTGCGGTTTCTATGAGGCGATGTGGGTTGTCTCCTCTGTACAATCCTTATTGTTGCCAAAAGGCTGCTATTGTTCGGTTGGGAGTTTTTATTTGTCCATTTTTCAAATTTTTTATTTTGATCAATAAATCGATAACAAGGACATAAATGAAAAAAGTGCTTTCTAAAAAAGTTGCGTAATTCCTTCTTCTTTCTAATGAGCCCATGTTTATTTTTGATCAATCAGTAACGAATGAGGAATATCGCTTTTAAGGATGGAGCGTTGGAATAATCAAAATGTTTCTATTTTGTTTTTGTTTCTAACCATGTAGTGTAACTCAACTGGGTTGCACATTATGTACTTACTATAAACTATGTATAATTTTGTCATTTGTACTTTACTGGAAAATAAATCTTAAATCTTAAATCTTAAAATCTTAATGAATAAAGAATTTAATGAGTAAATAATAAGAAGAAGAAGAAGAAGAAGGTTCTGAATTTCAAAATTTACCCACGTTCTCTAATTATGGTTGGCGCGGCGCCACGGGGCTAAATCGCCCCGTGAACATAAAAAAAATGTTACATTTATGATTAGGATTTTAATTACATAAGTTTATTACATTTTGAGAAGTGCTGATATATCTAAAATTATTTGAGGTCAAAAAAATTAAAAAAAAGCTCGTCTAATAATTTTTTAAATATGGTATCAAAATATAATTATTATCAGAGGAAAAAATTTAGGTATCGGTCTGAAACGTAATAAAAATACTCTTCTGCGAAATGTAATTTTTTCGTTGTTCAACAATTGTGACGTGACGACCCAAAGTGGAAGCGAAAATAACCAGGCGCTGAAAAATTTAGACAGCCAAATTTATTGAAAAATTTGGCCCATACGAAAATTGAACCCCTAACCTCCATAGTCTGCTCTGGCGTACTAATACATATCTATCTCACCGTAGGCCGGACACAAAAAGTGGAAAGATAATCGCCTTTTATTAACACTTGTATTTTGAGTTTTCACCGAAGGGACACAATGTGTCACATAATAATGTCAAGTTAACTTTTAAGTCAACCAAACAGTTTTTAACAAGTTTTGTTATTTAGTGAAAAAAAAAACAAAAAAAAACGTTTAAAATTTTTTAGCAAGGGAAAATTTTATACTTATGTGTATATAAAAACATCTAAAAATAGACATTATTCAAGAACACGTTACTAAACTAAAATAAAAAAATTAAATTATCATGATTAAATTTAGCTTTATTTTAAGGCTTTGCTCAGGTTGTTTATGAAAACTAAGGTTTACAATCCGTAGTTTAGGTTGTTTATGAGTTTTGTCCTGATTGTATTCTTGAAGAAGAACGACATTTGTTCTGAGGTTTCTGTTTTTTCCACGTTAAATTTTAGTAAATATTTATTATTTTAATTAAAAAAATTAACATTGCAAAAACCGTTTGGGTTTCGCTTAACCACTTAATTTTTAGCTTAGAACTGTAGCAGCTGCAACCTAAAACTTACTGTGATTTATTATGTTCACGTTGCGCTCAAATTCAGAAATAAAATGAAGTCAGAATCGCATTAATTTAAACTGTTTCTGCCTCATATGCGGTCTTTTCGCGGCAAATTACACACTAAACAAAGAGTGAGATCCAGTTTGGCAAACCAGTCCGGGAATTCAAAAAAAGAGTACAGAATAAATTGTTTACAGAGCAAATTTATTATAAGGCAGACGAGTCATGTTAGAAGAGTGTTTTTTTGCTGTTGCGTATGATTTTGTTTGAATTTATGTGATTGAAAACTACTAGTAACTATGTTAATTGAATAAATTATTTTTTAGATATTCGTATTTTACTTTATTTGAAAGTTATATATTTGTGTAAATATTTTGGTATCAAGAAAGCTTGAAATCTGTTTGATGACTACGTTATTTATTTTAAAGAACGAGTATTCTTAATGATTCTAGGACACGAGGGTACTGGACACGAGGGTACTGGACACGAGGGTACTGGACACGAGGGTACTGGACACGAGGGTACTGGACACGAGGGTACTGGACACGAGGGTACTGGACACGAGGGTACTGAGCTAAGAAAAAAAAACGTTTGCCACAAATATGTAAATTTTTAAAACTGAATGAGCTGAACTGAATTTTAATCTTTGTTTGAATGCGCAGACAATTAAACGTTACATAAGTCGGTTCGTTTTTAATTATAAATAACATTTTTGCTTGCTTAAATATAATGCAATTTAATACCAAAAAACATTGCAAACTGTTTCAAAACATCGTACTAATTAAACAAAATTTTTAAAGGTCATTTTACACATAACTTATACTATGGCTTTTTAATAAAAACAATAATAATATTATCGAAGCTTACTTTAAAGCTCTGAAGCTTCGAAACCCTGCTTTTGAAAAAAATTAAAGAATTAAACAATTTCGAGTGGAAAGAGAACGCTAAGAAATTTATAAATTACTGTTTTTTACTAAAACAGATACTTGTATGAAAATACGAAGTGTATTGTGCAGTTTTTTTGCTGTCATTTTTTTATTTAGACTTTTTTCGTCGACTCTTAATTAAAATAATTAGTTTTTTGATAAAATCTTTGGAAAAAAACTTCTGCAAAAATAGATTTCAGTAGTAGAAATGTAAAAAAATATCTTCTTGTCTTTTTTAGTCCACTCTAGCTTAGGGAATCACTTGAAACAAGAATAATTTTTAAAACAAAACAAACAAAATGTGCTTATAAAACCCAAAAACATACAAACTAATTGTTAGATTTTTCATGTATGATATTTTTGCTTTTACAAATTTTCATCTGAGTCCGTGAGTTACTCAATATTCTAACAATAAATCTTTTCAACACCTCCATAATTATTTTTCTAACCTAAGCAAAACCAAAAAATAAGCTAAATTTTATCATAATATTTTAAATAATAATATTTGCTTTTAAAAAATATTGAATAATTTCTATAAAAAAGCAAGCAATTTTTTTTTGGAAATATTTTACTAAAATGTTTCTAAGGTATTAATCGCAGTTATTTGCAATTATTTTTGCAATTATTTTCCGAAGGCATTTTTAGAGATTCATTTTCCCACACCACGAAAATAACCACAAAAATGTTTTGACAGCACGATGAAGCATAACAGCAACCTTAATGTTTATTTATTTTTAAGTCCCTCATAGCTTCTGCATTTTGAATTATTTTTTTCAAACACGCAAAATACCGACAAATAACACAAAAATGTCAAACATGAAATTATTATTTTGTTTTATTTATTCAATAATTTTTTTATAATCCTATTTTTTTCATATCAAACGAACTAGAAAGTTTTTAGTAAAACAAACTATTGTTATGCAATAAGTTTATTTCCGCTTTATGCGGGAAGGTACGTTTTTTCTTTTTAAACCCTCATCTCCAGTTGCCTCTCCCTCTTCCATTAATAATCATTTTGCTGCGAGGGTTGTGTGAACGCAATTTTTTTAAGCCCCTACCTTCTGTCCACCCCTCTCTCCAGTCCCCTCTCTCCAGTACCCCTCTTCCAACCCTCCCATCTACCTTCTCTTAATATATCGTATTTTTTATAAGGGACAGATTTTGACGATACTACGCAGAGAGAAACCTTAGGTAGACAAAATCTTAAGTTTTATATTTCGTTAAATTCCAAACAGTATAATAAATTAGATCGTACGGAGACTTTACAGCGGTTTACGTACGACATTTGTCATACGAAAATACCAACACCGTGAGTTGATAGTTTCAGTTTTGTTGTACGAATATTTTACGGTTGTAACACGGGAAAAGCCCATCACGGGAACGGCTTAAAGTTAAAAAAAATGTAAAATTCGTCAGTGTTTTTCAATTTTTAAAAAAAAACTTGATGATTTTTAAAAAAAATTTAAGCAGGGCGGGCAATAAAAGTGTGAACACGCTAAAACAAATTTCTATAAGCCTAAGCTAAAACCTAAAACTAATGCCAAACCATTTTTCTAGCTCTAAATTCAGATTTTAGCGGCTCCAAAATCCCAAAGTTTTTGCGTGCTCCAAACGGCTGCAAACTCCCTGCTGACGGCTCCTAAGATCATGCATGTACTTTAATTTAAATATATATTTACAACAATAAAAAAAACTCCTTCAAAATATGTGTCTTCTGAAACTTATTGGTCGAAACAAAAGAAGTGTTATATGATTATTTTGTTGATAAATTGACAAACCAAAAAAACCACCAGTCCCTATTTTTCCTAAAAAAAACTCATTGAGAGAAAAAATTCGCTGTTTTCTAGAAAAATTTTTAGAGCGGAATAAAAATAACATCACAACGGTCTCGTAAGGCAAAAATTAAATTTATCTCCATAAACATTTGTTTGATTTTTTACTATTTGTTAGGTTTAAATGCGCGTCTGGCGGAAATGGAACGGGCCAGTGCTGCTCAACTTTTGAATTCGCATTCAAATCGATTAGATGCACTATTAGGTGTTTTAAGCCTAGTTCATACAAAAATATATAATATAGGGAAACGGACTCCTGCTTGAAAAAGTGACAGTAACTATATCATTTAAATGACGATGGATCATTTAACTTTGGTCATTTAAAGACTGCTTGTTACATTTAAATGTAACAAAACATTTCATTTAATGCAGTGTTCCTTTTTTTCCACAAAATTTTTGAATTTAAATGTAGCGGCTAGCCCAATTAAATTTAGCTGGTTAATTTAAATGTGACTGGTTACATTTAAAATTATTGTTACATTTAAATGTAACTAGGTACATTTAAATGTAACCGCGAGTTACATTTAAATGTACCTAGTTACATTTAAATGATCCATCGTCATTTAAATGATATAGTTACTGTCACTTTTTCAAACAGGAGTTGCACATTTTTCCCTATATTATATATTTTTGGTTCATACTTGGTCCGAAGTGTCTAAAAGACAAAGTCCAAAGGGCAATTTTTAAGCCGTTATCATACCTCGTTCGAAAACCAATATCCAAAATACAATGACCAAAGAACAATTTTTCACCAGAAAAAAATTGGCCCATCGGAATTCGGACACTCCAAAGTTGTCTTTTGGACAATCGAAACGTGTTTTTTGGACAATCTAAAATTATTCTTGGGGTAGACCAAAGTGGTCCACTGGACAACCAAAAAGTGTTCATTGGACAGCCAAAAAAGGAGTTGAAATATTTCAAATTGTGTTTTAGACCCTTTTGAATGTCCTTTAGACTCTGATTTGGACATAATTTAACGTTAATGTTTACGTTCATATCTCGTTCAAATTTTTTTTTTAAAATTGTCCAAAACTCCCATGAATTTGCCCTTTGGACGAAATATGAAATGTTTAAAATCTGCCTTGGACTTTTTTCTTTTAGATTTTTGTTCTTTGAATACTTTGAACGAAGTATGAATCACTGAGCAGCGAGACGCGATGCTTTCCGCGTCTGAGCTAGGATAACAATCCCAAAAGGTTAATCAAGCATTATGAGCTTATTTTTTGCGTCTTTAAAAAACTTTTAATAGTTACAATTATTGTTATTTCAAAGTTAGAAAATAATAAACAAAAAAATTATTAGGTGTAGAAGCCCAGGAATTACGCTGTTTTCTTGCTTTTTTGTAAAATCCGATTCAGGGATTTCTAATAATAAGTCAATGTTTTATAAAATAAGATATGCTTAACTTAAAATATATAGATTTAACTTTGAACCGTGGAAATCGCAAAGACACACATGATTTCATTCTAACGGGCTGATACGTTCTGTCACGGTTAAAGAAACTGATTTTTTTTTAAAAAGAAGCATATAATAATTATAAACTAGCAACACTAAGTGCAATTTTAAAATAAGAAATTTTTTTTACAAATTTGGAAATAATGGGGTTAAAGTAAAAGCATCGCTGAAAGATGTCGTACCGCTTATTTTATTATTTAAACAACATTTTCTAAATAAAAACATTAAGATCAGATTTTAACAAATCAAGAAGATCTAAAAAAAACAAGAAGATCAGATAAATTAACAAAATTTATATTTTTGTTGACTGGAAATTAGGTCAATTAATTTTTAACGCAACGACATTTATCGTACCCTTTATAATTTATTCACGAAATACTTTGTAACCATTCAGTTGGTTTAATACAGTTTAATCAGAAAATTGCGCTAACTATATAGCTTATTTTGATGGTTTATCTTTGCTTTCTTATACATAATTCGTCATTCACAAACATTACACAGCCAAGACATATTTTCTGCTGATATGGTTAGATTCAATGTATCAATGAAACTTCAAAAATCATTCTTCAAAAATCAATAAAAAATTGCTTGGAAAATTTTGTTTTGAAAATAATGTTGCATAAACACACACACACGCGCGCGCACGTGTGACGACACTAGGGTTGCACGCACGCGCACGCGCACACACACATACTCACACATTTTTTTTGTTTTAAAAAATATGGGGAAAATAAACAAATATATTTCTGAGTAGTTTTTTTATTCTTAAAGGAAAATTTCAGCACCTAATTTTAATTTAGCGACTATTTTTACTGTTCATTATTATTGATCCGATAAAGTAGGCAAATATTTTTGTTTTCTAGAATTTAAATTGCTTTATTTTTACATTGAGCTTATTCATATACGCCTAATAATTATTTTTGTTTATTATTTTCTATTTTAAAATCTCATATTGGGGGTAAAGGTTCACACACTTTTATACTTCACGGTAGAATTTTAACATTATTATAAAATTCAGGATTACTGGATAAAAATCATAACATTACGCCATCCATTATTATAATTCAAACGTTTTTCAGCTTTAATTTGGCAAACTGAATCTAGATACATTTAGAAAATTTAAACCCTGAGTGTTATTTTCAAAATAAATTAAATTTTAACAAAAATTTTTTCGCGAGATTTTTTGCCACGTATTACCTCTAAAGGCACGTTTTACCATAGTAATAATTAGTTTGTTTTGATTTAATTATCTGGTTTTGGTTTTTGGTCTGGTTTTACCTAATTTCAAAATTTATTAAATCGTTACTGAAATTAGTAGTAGATCTTTTGAATAATTTTTGTTGCTTCTATTAAATCATAAAAATAAGTTTCCACTTTTTGCCTTAACTGGCCCAAGGTTTCATTACTGTAGATTTGAGTGCAAACTAATAGATCGGATAATACCTACCTGGTCAAACATTTTTGTCAAAACATACTTTTTCGGCATAAAGAAACAGTGAATTATTATTTTGAACAACTAAACATAATCATCACAAACAGAATAATGAAATTTGCACTGCTTTAAGAAGAAAAAAAACCATCACCAACTAAAATTGTTTCTAATCTAAGAAAAGGAGAGCCAAGTTTTTCAAGTGTTTCTTTAATTTTTTTAACGAAACAAGATAAAATTGATTTACACAAAGATCATTCTTTCTTCTCAGTGATGATTCTCCTATAAACTAATTACTTCGTTAGTGAGGTATATGTACAACCAACCTAAAATTTTTCCCAAGTCCATTTTTGTGCAGACAAATAATGAATATTTTCAATGGCGTGTTTATTAAGAAAAGAAAAACAAAAAAAACTAATCGCGCTAGAAAATCAGTATAGGAACATACTAATTTTTGTTGAACTTTTCCTGAATTATTTTCAATTAAATTTTGAGCCATGGAAACAGAACAGAGCCCAAACATTACGTTAAATCATATTTGTCTGGGGATTTCAGATAAAAACGCCTTTTGACGGCATTTTATGACAAGGTTAACAAAATTGTTACAAAAAATGATTAAAAAAATAGAAAAGCGGTATTTGAACCAGTGTTAGGAAGATACTAATTAGTATTGAACTTCTCTTGAATTATTGTCAATTAAATTTTGAACCATGGAAACAGGACACAAATATCACGTTAAATCACATTTTTCTGATAAATTTACATAAAAACACCGTTTGACGGCTTTTGATGGCGGTGTACAATTAAAAAAACATCTAAAAATTGAAAAGCGGCTCATCTAGACTGACTCCAAGCTAAGTAGTGTTAAAACACACATTAAAAATACTAAGTACAAAAAATTCCAGTCCGTTAGTGGTATAAATCCTAATATTCAAAACTAAACCACACAAAACACATTTGTAATGTGTTTGGATAATATACACGAATTGACCTGATTATAACAAAGCCATAAGATATATATATTTTTTATTTTCTCAAAGTTTTTTGTTTATCTTCTTGTTCCAGTTTTAAATACCACCATTGAATTTATCTTAAGTTGGTAAAATATAAATTTACAAAATTGTTTTTTATTATATTTTTCTGTCTAAAGTTATATTTGCACATATTGTGCAAAACCTTATTTGGTGATTTGTCATACAGATGCATAAATAAAAATTAACTGCTAACTAACTCGAAATTTATTGTTTTTGAGTGGGTGAATCTATTCGAAAAATGTCAGCATTTAAATGAATTATTTGAATTCCTATTGACTATTTTTTGATAAAAGTTAATCTCTACATTTTTTATTTAAGACAATTCCTAAAATTTTTTTTGCTATTTATTTAAAAAACACAAAACAAATAAATACAAATTAATGATTTTCCTCAAGTTACACTTCGAGAACCCTAAGCTCGAAGCTTAGCCCATTTTGTGCTAATTCCCTGAATATAATACGTAATTAATATATAATTGTTTGTTTTGTATAATATATTATAATGTATTTCAAAAACATTTGTATGAACTAAAAATTTTTCAAACATCATTTTTTATTCGTCAAAAACCAGCTTTTATTAAAATTTATTATACTACTGATTCAAGGAGCAGAATTTTGGAAGTAGCTCGTTTTTAAACCCGGATCTCCGGAGAACGATTCTTGGGTGGGGGGGAATTTTGCAAATTACAAGCATACTGAATGTCGCTAATGCATGACATACGACAAACGGTAGCGACGTATAGTACAGCAACGTAAAAATATCTAATTTAGCGTTTGCGATTCGTACAGGCAAAATTTTTCTAAAAAAGAATTTTTTGTTGACAAGAAAAATGCTATTTGTGAGTGGCAGCACATAAAAACTGCATAGTGGCATGTTATTTTTATTTGAAAAAAATCAACTTGAGATCACTAATCGCTTAATTTTTGTTTTTCGGCGGTGTCCGGACTTTTGCGCCGACTTTTGTACTTTCTTCTTTTTTTTACCGAATTTTTTGATTAATAGTTATATAATGTCATGTCTTGTTTGCTTTCGAAACGCTTAGCATCGATTCAGCTCAGCCACACCACGCAATAAAGCAGCAATTATTTATAAACAGCAAAAATGCTCGAGCTAAGCCGAGAAATAAAACAATTATTTATTTATCTTTCAAACATAATCTTTTATGTCCTTGTCTACAAGGACATCCGACTGGTGATTGATTACGTGGAAAATTTTAAAACAATTAAAATCTTCCTAAACGGTTTAAAGTTTAACTTTTGAAGTTTTAAATAAATTGTTTTTAAAATAACATCATTTTCAGTTATTTCTTTAAATACGGATGTAGAATGAATACAGTCGTGAATAATTGACAACAAAATTATTCAGTTTTGATTTACGAATTTTTATTATGTTAGTTTAATAGTAAAACATTATATTCAAATTTTAGATGATATGAAAACCGCCAAATATATGTGTGAACAAAATCGTCTATTCTGTTGAGGAATTGCACTTACTGTTTAACTGCGAAAAATTAAAAATGGAATCTCAAACTTTGCAAAGTCTTAAATGGGATGGATTTTGCGTTAAAGTTTGCGCTATGGAAGACCTATTCGGTTTGTATTTATGAATTTTTTATTTATAATACCGGGTTTGTACCGTTTCACCAAAACCAAAAGTAGGTGAAGATTTTTGATTTTTTTTTAATTTTGAGTCAGATCCACGGGCAAATGTTTATTTTAAGAAGTTTAAACCGGTATAAATTGGAGACAAACTTGTTGCAATGTGTGATCCAGTAAGTTTAGTTGCAAAAAACAAGGATACCATTTTTTACACTGAATTTTTGCTAGTGATTTTCATGGGTTCGAGCGAGAATTTTGAAATAAACAAATTTCATTTAAAAAAAATTGCAACATTTTAAGTGTGAAATTAAGGATTGAAATTTTAAATACACCAAGGTTTGTATTATGGTTGCTTGGTAGATTGCGAAGTCACTACTGTATAATTTTTTAATTCATAAGCAAAAATGACATAATGGTGTAAGAACATTAGGGTAACTGACTTAATTTCGGCCACCTTTTTTATTTTTTTGAATAAGTTTTTTCTGGCTTTTTCAATCAAGTCAAAATTTGGCCTAAAATCAAACAATAGCTATATTTGTTATTCCATAGTGCAAAATTTGAATATTTGTGTTACACTTAAAAATCAGTGAAGGTTTAAACTTTTTTTTTAAAGTGGCCGAAGTTAAGGCGCGTGTCATTTATTTCGGCCACCTACAAAAAACTGGCCATAACTATTGCTTAAAAGAACAATAAAAATTTCTAGAGGTTGCAAATTTACCCTTAGGTATTGTTCTTGGTACATATAACTTAATTTTTTCCGTTTGCGAACTTTGATAGTTATTAACAAGACTTTAAATAATTATGTCAAAACCTTAAAAAAACAAGTTTTAATAATTTGTATTTTTTGTTCAATTTTTATTTTTGGCTTTAAAAACTTCAAAAAAATCATACGAGAAAAAAATTCTTTATAAATACGGTAGTACAATAATATTTAAAAACAGCGAAAATGCAGGTTCTTTCACCTAAATTTTCAGGTGGCCGAAATTAACGGAATCTTAAAATGCGCAGTTAGTTAAATGCATTGCAAAATGATTTTGAAGAAAATATCAAAACATGAAAATTAACAACTTTGAGCCTTAAATAGAAGATATTTTAAGATTATATATTGCTTCGTTCTAAATTTGATGCAGTTTAAACACAAAGCAAAAATTAGGAAAATTACAAAAATTTACTTTTTGTATGAAAATGTTGATAATGTAGAAATCACAAAAATAAAAAAAAACTTTTGCAAAAACACTTTATTCAACATTAGTCCAGTTACTTTTGTGATAGTTCTTTTGTGTTTTAAAAATAAGCCAATTCTCTAACACCCTAAATTGGTGGCCGAAATTAAGGCGTGGCCGAAATTAAGTCAGTTACCCTACCGAATTACGATTTTCGGAAAACAATAAATCTTTTTTTTCGCAACCGAAAAAGAAATTGAATCTTTCTGACATTGCAAAATTGTATAAAAGATGAGAGGATCAATAAAAATGGTGCTATATAATGTTTTTTAAATACAACAAAAACGAATATTTTGTAAATTCATTTTTTTAAAAATATTTAGAAATTAGTGAACTTTAGGATTTAAAGATTCAGTCAGCATTATTAAAAAATTGTTAAAATAAGTTATTAACTTTTTATGAATACAGGTTTTTTTCTCCGAAATTTTAATTGTTTTGTTGCAAAAGATTTGAATCAATTTTATAATTGATCGAGGTCACCCGGGTTAAATTTATCTATATTTTGTATTTCTTCCAATAGTAAAACAAACTTTAACTTTGGCGGTTCTAAAATGGCTTAAAATTTGATAGCAATAGTGAAAGCGGTTTTATTTAACAAATCGGTAACTTCACTGTAAAAACGCAAGGGTAATCCGTGAGTATTTATATAATCTGCAATATGACACTGACGAAAGACGAGGCAATTAAAAAACAAAAGAATTACATTTTACACAAATTGAAGCATGCATTTGTATAGGGTTAAAATTGAGTTTGAAATTAGAAAAATTCTCTTTTGTTAAGTAAAAAGGATAATACTGTAGTTTGTTTTATAAAAAACAAAATGATTTTGTGAAAATGGTATTATTGTAAACTTGTGTGAATACAAACCCAAAGGAACGCTAAATCCTTTAAACGAGTCTCTTTCCAGTTTACAGAAGAACATAGAATCACTTACGGTAAAGTGGTTGACTGACTTTACTTAAATTATGTAAAATTTTGTTCACTTTGATTGAATTAAGTTATTATTGAGCTCGCAACCAACTATAAGTTTGTATACAAACAATATGGTTTGGAAATTTTTTTTAAGTGAGCATATATTTCCAAGAAATAGTCAATGTACACGAACGAAAGTTATATTATTGTATAGACTTTAACCTTCTATTGTCGAAACTTTTTTTTCAGTTTACATTGTTTTTTAAAAGCTACAGTATACTGTAAAATCAGTATCAGTATAGTAGTGATGTTCCTACCCTACAATATCATGCTTCTCAGCTCCGGCCATTTAAAGCGGAGGGAGCTCCGGAGCTCCGAAGATACGTCCTTTAAATGAGCGATTTTTAGCTGATTTAAGCTTTAAATACTATTAAAATTACTCTATTAGCATTTTTAAGACAATCTCTAGCGTTTTAAATAAGTTTTGAACAAAAGTTAATTTAAAAAAAATTTTTGACAAAATCCACTATAGCATCACTATTAGTTATTCATGAATTTAGTAAAAAAATAGGGCGCAGCTCCGGAGCTTGGGGGTGCTCCGTAGTTCTGGAGCTCCGGGGGTTGCTCCGCAGCTCCACTTCGGAGCTCCAGGGAACATAACTAATCAGTAGCAATATTAAATACTATAATATATGTATTGTATGAATCAATTTTGCCTCAGTGTAGTAGATTTGAGCACACCCTAGTTACTATGGCGAAGCGGACAAATCGCCATTACTCTGACACAATGAAATAAAATCGTCATAAAATTGGCGTAACTGTGACCTTTTTTATCTCTTAACACACAAACAATATAAACTAAATAAGTCAGAGTCACGTTGATTTTAAACTGATTGTGACTCTTTGTGTCAGAGTAATTACGAAATGCACTCGTAAGGTGTTCCAATTGACTTGTATCGCTCACCAGCTGTGACGTCCAAAAATACCAAGCCAATAACACGAGTTTTTCACAGAATAGCAATTATGCCTATTTTTAATTTTTTTTTCTCAATAAAGAGTGTTAGAAAACATAAATTTCAATCTTCAGAGCCTCACCCAATTCACCGACTGACTTAATACAATTTACCATCACTCGCTGACTTGACTTTATAATTCAAATTATTAGTAGTGGTATTACTAAACTATCAAAACAACGGGAGTTGTCACAAAAACAGCAAAATTTTTTAGAATTTTAAATCATAATAAACTTTACTCTGCTAGTGTTTTATGCTGTTTTTTATTAAAAATTCTTATGACATGACAAAATTGTGGTTTTGAAACTCTAAATTTTTATTTCAAAATTGTTTGGTTTGCCCCAACATTTAATAACAGACAGGTGACGTTTGAAGATAAAAGAACACCATACTTTTTAATACAATAAACGTTAGATATTCGAAGAAGAACTGTTTGTTTTAACAAGCAGGGTAAGTTTTTAACCAAAAATCATGGAACTCAAAAAGAAGAAATTTAACTCTGGTCCTTTAACTCTTTGGAATTTTTTCGTCCAAAAACTACGGCAAATCCGCAAAAGGCATTCCGCGCCATCGCTGCTTAGTGTTAAACTCCACGTACGTCTGGGATCGACGCCAAGTTTAACATTTAGCAGCGGTGGCGCAAAATACGCTCCGCAGATTTGCAGCGGAAAGAATCCCAAAGGGTAATATGAAAAATAATCTGAAAATTTTATAAAGTCAGTCAACCAGTTCAGTTTTATTTTATGATAATGACAATTGCAATATGCTTATCTTTGGTTTTTTCAAAAACAAAAAAAACACAAAAAAAACACCCCCCCCCCCCCCCACAAATATGAAGACCTTATTTCTAAAATGTCCCCCAGAATAAGTGATGCATTTTGACTCACGACACCCTATCATGTCTAAGTTGAGCTCAATTTCTTTAATTGAACGGATCTCGCTCACAACTAATTCAGGGAGTTTTGCCGCTCATTGGAGCCATATCCTCTCACAACCTATTCACAAACGTATTTTGGTTTTCAACTCGTGATAAATTCCGTTCGCCACGTGTGTAAAACAAATCCACGCATTGACGAAAAAACTTTGGATCCCTTGTTGTTTCCTTTAGTAAACGAACCTTAATATTACACTACAAATATTGGGCGGAAACAATGTTTTTTTTTGAAACCCACAAAATTTAGATTTTAACATGATAGTGCCTTATTCATTAAAGCTGTTTTAATGAATATGCCAAAAGTATTGACAGGAGCTAAATTACGGTTGCACGACTTCAACTAAGCATAAAAATACTAAATTTCGTAGAAAACGACCGCAAAAAGTGGAATATAAAACACTAAACGTAACACGTATAAAAATTTGCCCAAAACGATATTTTACTTGATACAAAATACATTTACACGATACAAATACACCGCATTTTAACAATTTAATGTATTATTAGTTTTCGTGCTGCAAATTTATAAAAATGAGTAAAATTATATAATTTTTCCAAAAAAACTTAAGCTTTGGAGTAATTATAAGGTTTGTGGATCTCTTCTATTTTGATGCTATAAGCTCATAGATAGACCATTTTCTTATTGTGTGTGTTTTCTCCGTGGGGGGATGGGACTTTTCTCAAAGTATGGGCAGAGGTTAACTTTTTAGTTGCACGGCTAAAACTGATTATAAAAATACTAAATCTCACTAAAACGGTAGAAAAAAAATTATAAAACGCCAAATGTAACTGGCGTGAAAAATAAAGAAGTTTTATTTTCATTGCAAAAACGAGCTTTCAATAAACTTAACTGATCTTAGTTTTTGTGTGCGTGCGGACAGTTTTTTCATCCAGACAGTTTATGTAAGTTTTTGCGTTCGGACAGTGTATGTAAGTTTGGACAGTTTTTTTGCATATACGTTGAGTAGCAAGCCTCCTGCAATATGTGCAAAATGCATTATATTTATTTTTTTATTATAATTCAATTTTTTTGATGGAAGAAAATTATTGGGGTAAATAAAATGTGTTGCCTCAAAATGCGAGACCTATGCATTAGCGTTTTATATACTATTTTTATCAGCTGTTTTTAACAAAATTTTGTGTTTTTATACACGATTTCAGCTGTACAAGCAGTTACTGAATTTTATCCTTTTGTCCATTTATCTATTTTTATGCTATAAACTGTAAGCTTGATAATTACAAAATACTTCTATTGACTTTTTTCTTATTGTGTGTGTGTGTGTGTGTGTGTGTGTGTGTGTGTGTGTGTGTGTGTGTGTGTGTGTGTGTGTGTTTCTCTTAAAAGTATTGACAGCAGGTAAATCACGATTGCACCTATAAAAATACTGAGTAACTGTAAAAGTAAAATTAGCTAAAATACAAAATTTTGTTGAAAACAACCGCAAAAACTGGAATATAAAACAATACAAGTTTAAAAAATAAAGCAATTTTACTTTATTTTAATTCCCAAAACGAGCTCTCGGTAGATTTTACTGTGGTTGTTCGCGAGTTAGGCCATTACTATATAATTATAATTAATTTACGCTACTTTTTAGCGTGTCGAGCTAGCGAGGTGGATAGAGTTTTCGCATTTCAAAAAGGAGGTCGTTAGTTCGAATCTCGCGCGGTAGTTGTTTTTATTTAGTTTTGGCAGCAAAACTTTAGTTTATATAAATTTTTAAATTAAATTTGAACGTAATAAAATTTTTGATTTTATTACGTTCAATTATTTAATTATTGTTCAATTATTACGTTCGTTATTTATTTTATTACGTTTTATTATTAAAATAACGTTTTTGATTTTTTTCTTCAGAAAGTTAATTTATTGATATAAAATGAAAATAAAAACATATGCCATTGTTCGAACTAAATTTTTGATGTTTTTTTGCTTTTTGATTCAACATAACGAGACAATAAATAGTATTTGTTTTTTTTAATTTCAAAAAAGTTTCTTAATATTTAAAAATTTTTAATTTTATTTTTAAGTTATTCTGTCCACATTTTTAAGATTATTTTTATTGTATTTTTCTTAATAAGATTTACACAATCTTAGTCTACAAAAAATTGCCAACATAATATATTCACTATTTCTTTAATGTGTACGTTTTTTCGCGGGATAGGATCTGTTCAGAGCATGGACGAGAAGTTAATATTCAATAACTTGCTTGTACAGCTAAAATAGTGTATAAAACTACAAAATTTTGTTAAAAATATCTGAGAAAAATAGAATATAAAAGGCTTAATGCGAAGGTTTTGCATTTTGATACAACACATATACTATTTATCCCAATAATTTTATTCCAAAAAATTATTGTTTTAGTTGATATTGCTAAATTATTTGTAATTTAAACTAGTGCAAAAACTGTAAACTTGTTTGAAATTAAAAAAACACTTCTAAATCTATTTATTGTCATAATATGAAGGAGTGAAGCTCCAGAGCTCCGAGACTAGGTTCGTCAGCTCCGCTTCAATCAACCGGAACTCCGAAGCTTGGTATTAAGAGGAAATGTGCATAATATATGTGTATATTAGAGTAGAAGCAACCATTCAATCATTTTTTATCATGATTTTTTAGAGCAAAGTTTTCTTCCTGAAAAAACAGATACCTAGCGGAATACAGTAGACTTAACTATAATTTACACTTCAATAATTTATAATTGTAATTATAACCGATGTTACAAAAGTTAATTTATTGAGTTATTGTTTTGTGTTTTGGGAATATTTTGAAATTTAAAAAAATTGTAATGTTTTATAAAAAAATTTTTTGAGAAACATTTAAAATGAATTTAAAAAAATTTTATTTGAAAAACGAAGACCTTAAAAATATTTTTTAACATAAAAAGCTTCGTGTTTGATATGTTTTCTTGAATAAAAAATTCTAAACTATTAAAGAACAATTTTTGGGTACCCAATTCAGTTTGCTGTTTTTTTTTATATTGACATAATATTGTTGTATAACAGCCTTTTGTTTGAACGCCTTTTGCAACAATGTCTTATTATTTGCAACAAAATGCTTTATGCTTTATTACTATGCTTGTTTAACATGTTTTGTTTGGAAGATTTATATTTAAATTTTCTGGGTGTGTTTTAGATGTATTGTAATAGCCAATAAATACTCATTATAACTTTAAAAAACATTTTTCTTTCACAAAAACTATATAACAAAAAACAAAAAAAGAAGCGTGAGGGAAAAGGAACCCATATTTACATAAATCTTTTTTAAAAACTCGATTTATTCTCAGATGGTTTTTTTTTAATTTTTTTAGTCATTTTTTGACAGTTTCACTTCTTTTAAATTATTTTAAGGATTGAAGTTTTTAAAAGTAATTTAATTCTGCATTTATATTTGTTGGTTTCATTCCCACCTAAATTTTGTCGTTGAATCCCAGCATAAATCGCAGGTGGATTTTTTTACCTACAGAAAATAGCCAATAATAATTATAATGAGTCACACTTAGATTGATTTTATTATAACAAGGACTCATTTTGCTGTGGTGTAGTCAGCCCATTGAATAGCCAAGATCAAAAGGTGTGTGTTGTGCTGATTTTATGGCCAGACGTCAATTTTCACAGCGTGAGTCTGAGACTCACTCCACTCACTCTATTGTTTCTGAGCCAGAGAAACTAAAGAGTTAATTTGATATAAAATAACCTTGGTTTATAACCTAATATTTTTATAACTTAATCGACTAGTTTAGTTATCAAAATATTATGCAATAGAAAAAAACGTTTAACATTAAAATTAAAAAAAAATAAAAATATTTTACACGGTTTAAAATTTTTTGTACTGAACTATCAACGAAAACGGTTTTTTAATAACATCAAAGGGATTTGTCCATAATTATTTGGCAAATCTTTGCTTGGAGAATAAAATCAAAACCAAAAATTTAATAAACAACAAAATTATTATCAACATAAAATAATGCACAAATCAATACATATATAAATAAAAACGGACGTAACTATTGTTAAAAAATGTGTTCAAAAAAACTGAGCGGATTTCCAATATTTGAATGCATTGCCAACAAGTTAGTTTTTATTGCCAACAGTTTTTATTGTTAAATTAAAATCTAGTACTCTTAACTGATAGCATTGAAACAAAATAAGAATTAAAACCGGCGTATATATTATTGTATTATTATATTATTTTCCATTATAAAAAGAAATATATCCTAAAGTTAGAGTTTTATAAAAAGCTCCTTAACTTTCTTAATTTTAAACGAATCTTTGAATTCTTATTTTCACAAAAGTCAATTTTGTTTTTTGAATACATTTATTTTTTTGTTATGAATTTAAGGGTGAAACTTCAATAACTTTAAATTGAAAGGTAAAATTCAGCCCGTGAGTATTTTTCTACAGAAAATATTTCGACAAATGTTAGGATAAACTGGCAACTAAAAACGAACAGCATTTTTCAACAATTTTTAAAATTTATTATTAATAAAAATTCAATTAAAAGGCTTTATTCTTAGAAATAATTTACATACATCACGTTTTAATTTGCACCCTCGGCAAAGACAGCTAAACTCAAAAATCCAGACGGTATATGCGAATTAAAACTGCATGCAGTTTTACGTGACATTCATCGATTGTCAACAATTTGCCTCTTTTAAATCTTATGGTAAGTAGTCAAAAAATAAGTTCTAACATGCAAATGCAACCATTAATTTAAAATAATGGTAATTTCACAATTGTCAAAAATAACTCGAGCAGGATTTTTTGTTTTGTGCCAAACCATATATTTTTTTGTAAATCATTGACAGGTTTTTTTTACATTTTTAACATTTTTTGTTGAAGGGATTTCCTCTGTAACTAGAAAAAAACAGTTGGTTTTAAATAAGAATTTTTTTATATTTATTTTAATATTTCCTTTCCCGGTAGAAATAATCTGGATGCAGCCAGAATATTTCCTCCCCCGGAGGAAAATCAGGGAGGAGGAAATATTCTATGACACCGGCCGATTGAAGCGGAGCTGACGGATCTAGTTTCGGAACCCTGGAGCTTCGCTCCTTCATATAATGACAATAAATAGATTAGAAGTTTTTTTTAATTTCAAACAAATCAACTTTTGCAGCAGTTTAAACTACAAATAATTTAGCAATATCAACTTTAAAATAATTATTTTTTGGAATAAAATTATTGGAGTAAATAGTATGTGTTGCATCAAAATGCAAAACCTTCGCATTAAGCGTTGTATATTCTATTTTTCTCAAATATTTCGAAGAAAATTTTGTAGTTTTATACACTATTTTAGCTGTATAAGCAAGTTATTGAATTTTAACTTCTCGTCCATACTCTGAACAGATCCCATCCCGCAAAAAAACATACGCATTAAAGAAATAGTGAATATATTATTTTGGGAATTTTTTGTAGACTAAGATTGTTCAAATCTTATGAAAAATACAATAAAAATAGTCTTAAAAATGCGGACAGAATAACTTAAAACATATTTAAGATTAAATAATATTAAAAATATTTAAATATTAAGAAACTTATTTGAAATTAAAAAAACAAACTATTATTTATTATATTTCCTTGTAATGTTGAATCTATTCTTGCGGAAAGCAAAAAAAACCCATCAAAAATTCAGTTCGAACAATGGCATATGTTTTTATTTTTATTTTTTATCAGTAAATTAACTTTCTGATAAAAAAAATCAAAAACGGTAAAAAATTTCTTTTTACGTTCAAATTTAATTTAAAAAATTATATAAACTGAAGTTTTGCTGCCAAAACTAAATAAACACAACTACCCCGCAAAATTCAAACTAGTGACTTCCTTTTTAAAATTGCAAATCTCTATCCACTTCGCTATCTAGACACCACAGAAAGTAGCATAAATTATAGCCTAACTCGCGAACAACCACAGTAAAATCTACCAAGAGCTCGTTTTGGGAATTAAAAGAAAGTAAAATTGCTTTATTTTTTAAACTTGTGGTGTTTTATATTCCAGTTTTCGCGGTCGTTTTCAGCAAAATTTAGTATTTTAGCCAATTTTACTTTTACAGTTACTCAGTATTTTTATACGTGTTACGTTTAGTGTTTTATATTCCATTTTTTGCGGTCGTTTTCTACGAAATTTAGTATTTTTATACTTAGTTGAAGTCGTGCAACCGTAATTTAGCTCCTGTCGATACTTTTGGCATATTCATTAAAACGGCTTTAATGAATAAGGCACTATCATGTTAAAATCTGAGTTTTGTGGGTTTCAAAAAAAACAACATTGTTTCCGCCCAATATTTGTAGTGTAATCTTAAGGTTCGTTTACTAAAGGAAACAACAAGGGATCCAAAGTTTTTTCGTCAATGCGTGGATTTGTTTTACACACGTGGCGAACGGAATTTATCACGAGTTGAAAACCAAAATACGTTTGTGAATAGGTTGTGAGAGGATATGGCTCCAATGAGCGGCAAAACTCGCCGAATTAGTTGTGAGCGAGATCCGTTCAATTAAACGAATTGAGCAAAATACCCCCCACAACTGAGACACCCCCCCCCCCCCCCCCCCCCCCCCACACACACACACATGATAGGGTGTCGTGAATGAAAATACATCACTTATTCTGGGGGACATTTTAGAAATAAGGTCTTCATATATACGTGCGACCATATTTCGTTACTTTTTTCAGTTCATTTTTCGCTAAATAATACATTGTTTGACACTAAAAAAATTAGTGATTATAAAAATGGAAATTTTGAAAAAAATAAAAAATGA
>JASAMX010024496.1:27500-30412 GCA_030248175.1 Microlaimidae sp. YZB2_3
GGAATCTTAAAATGCGCAGTTAGTTAAACGCATTGCAAAATGATTTTGAAGAAAATATCAAAACATGAAAATTAACAACTTTGAGCCTTAAATAGAAGATATTTTAAGGTTATATATTGCTTCGTTCTAAATTTGATGCAGTTTAAACACAAAGCAAAATTTAGGAAAATCACAAAAAATTCACTTTTTATATGAAAATGTTGATAATGTAGAATAACAAAAATAAAAAACTTTTGCAAAAACACTTTAATCAACATTAATCCAGTTACTTTTGTGCTAGTTCTTTTGTGTTTTAAAAATAAGCTAATTTTCTAACACCCTAAATTGGTGGCCGAAATTAAGGCGTGGCCGAAATTAAGTCAGTTACCCTACTTTTTTTTTAATTCTTGCATTACTGATGACAAAATTAATTCAAAGTTTTATTTATTGAAAAATAATAATAAGCGTCGGTGGCGCGGCAGGGCCACGCGCCGGTAATCATCGGTGGTGCGGTGGTGCCACACTTCAATTTAACCCACAGCACCGCGCCAACTATACTTAGAGAACGTGAGTAAATTTTGTAATTCATGTCCATCATCTTCTTCTTATTATTATTTTTACTTTAAAAATTATAATTGCAATCATTGGCGCACGGCATCGCGCCAACTATATTTAGAGAAGGTAGGTAAACTTTGTCTGGAGCGCATCTGCACCGCACTTACTTTTTATATTTAAATTAAAAATTCAATTTTGCAAGCATAAATAAAGAATGAAGAATGTCGGCAAAGTTTTTTACATTGTAATGTTAACGAAAAATACGTTTTCTATTGATAATATTAAAACAATGTTAAAACATTATATCTCGGCAACGGATTGATTATAAACATTTGTCATTGAGCAGCTAATACTATACTATATAAGGTTACTACTTTAATTGAATTTAAAAAGTGGTAGACTAGCCTTAAAAATTGCTCTAAGAAAAGAACAGGAAAAAAGGGCGATTTCTCCCCGAGCGTGTATTTAAACAGAAAAGATGTGGACTATTCTGAGATGGACATTATTTGCACCATAAGAAATTTATATTTGATTTGGCCAGCTGCCCACTGAATAGAAATTTCTACCATATGATAATAATTTATTCATACAATGAAGGTTAAACTAATTACACAGCACTGTTGCATTTTTTTAATCTGATAAAATGACAATTAAAAAATATACTCACAGCAATCTTTGACAAGCGCGAAATCGCCACTTTTTCAAATTTATAGTTGTTTCTTACACATACAAATATAACCTTCTAATTGAAAAAGTGGCGATTTCGTGCTTGTCAAAGATTGCTGTGAGTATGATTTTTTAAATTTTGTAATAATGAATGATTACTACACTCTCAGATAGTTTTGCATTTTTTCACAAAAAATTTTGTAGAAAATCGCAAAAAAACGCACATCTTGGGGTTCAGTACAGTTTTTTGCGATTTTATACAAATTTTTTTGTAATTCTGGGAAATATACAAACTTTTTTTGTAATTCTAGGAAATATACAAACTTTTTTGTAATTCTGGGAAATGCAAAACTTTTTATAAAAATTTTTATTTATTATTATTTTTTGTATTTTTTTATATTTAGTATTATTGTGTTTGATTGTGATGTTTGAATTGATTTTTATTGTAGTTACAATAGTAACATAATGTAAATGTTTTATTTTAAGTCAAAATAAACTACTCTCTTAATTTTGTTTGCGAAAAGTCATGTACAAATAAATCAGACTTAGTAAAAATTACTAGGTTGTTTGTAAACTTTTACGAAAAAAACTATTGTTTATAAGGCCTCATTTTTGCATATTTTTTAGTTGTCCATTTGGCCTGGTGGTTAGAGTCCGGGACTTGCATGCAAAAGTCTAAGGTTCGATTCCCTCCGGAGACATTTTTAAGTTTTCCAGAACAGTTTGTAAATTTTACAAAAAAGTTTCTTGTCCCATTAGAAAGTCACGTTTTTGTAAAATTTGCAAAGGTTTTAGTGAAAAAAGTGCAAACAAAGTTAAGAGAGTACGCAATGGGAAATAAATCCGCACAGTACTAGAAAAAAAGTAATTATTAAAAGTAAAAGTGTTATTTACGGTGTTACTTGTTTTTTACCGGTATTTTAGTATACCCGTGCTCATTTGCTTTTGGAAAAACACCACGATTACCAGTAATATGAACACTTCGTTTATACTCTATTTGATCAAGAACATACAGGGATAAACCTGGACAAAACTTTTTTGTTTTAGCCAACTTATTGTTTCTAAATTGTTATGCAATACTTGTATAAATTAACTGATATATAATTGCAGTGTTATATATATGAATGGTTGCTATGATTGTTATAACAATACTTGCTTAAATTGATACATCCATGTGTTGACTACTATTACATTTGATTTTAAATTGGTTACCCAAGTTATAACTTACGCCTTAAAATGTAATTAATAGTTTATATGTTAATGTCTTACATATGGCCGAGCATTCCTAAATCTAGGCTTAAGCTTTAGTCTAAACCTAAGCCTATGCTATGGCTAAGGCTAAGCCTAAGCCTATGCTATGGCTAAGGCTAAGGCTAAGGCTAAGCATAAGCCTATGCTATGGCTAAGCCTAAGTCTAAGGCTAAAGCCTAAGCCAACCTAAGGCTAAGCCTAACCTGAGGCTAAGGCCTAAGCCTAAGCCTAAGTTTACGCCTTAGCCTAAGCCTAAGGAAGCCTAAGCCTAAGGCCAAGGCCAAAGCCTAAGTCTAAGGCCTAGTCTAAGCCTAAGCCTAAGGCTAGACCTAAGGCCAAGTCTAAAGGCAATGACAATGACAATTTTAAAGATTAATTCCCAAAACACCCTACATAGTTGGATTTTGTTTCCATTTTGTAATTTTAGCTGGACTTTAAAACCCACTTCAAAATCACATTAT
>JASAMX010024500.1:0-11120 GCA_030248175.1 Microlaimidae sp. YZB2_3
GGGAACAATGCCCCCTGGAGGAGAAAATTTATAATTTGAGGCGCTAAAATACACTAGAAATTTTAATTCCAAATGATACTAATTACAAAATTTAAGGTTTTTTATAGCTATACTATGCATTTATAACATGTGTTTAAACCGTTAAAAAAAGGATAATAGTGTTTATAGTAGTTTTATTAAACATGTATGCCTTAACTACTGAATGGGATAATCGATTTGCAATTGAAAAACTAAGATAAATTGCCAATTTAAACTGCCCGCGTAGCGGGGAAATTTAAACTGCCCGCGTAGTGGGGGAATTTAAAGGTAATAAAAGGTAATGAACGGGGAAATAAGGTAATAAACACTCCGCGCGAAGCGCGGAAAAATTTTTTAGTCCTTTATAACACTTAAAAATTTTTCTTTGGGAGGCGAATTTGGGGGGGGGTGTCCCCGACTACCCCAAATTTAAGGGGGGGTGTCAGCAAAATCCGAAATTTTGGGGGGGGTATAACCCCCCCCAACCCCCCCCCCCTGCCCACCTATGCGCCCAACCACTATCCTTATTTTTCCTCCTGTCCGACCGTTTCGGGGGGGGGGGGGCGGCCGCCCCCCCCCTGGCTACGTCCCTGATTTTAAGTAACTCGCCAATTTTTTCCCTAGACATACGCAAGTGAGTCGTGAGTGTGATCAGTGTCTTTTGAGAAGTACCTAGGGGTATTTTGGAAGCCTCAAGAAGACTAGGGATGTACGGATGTACCCAAAATTAGATGTGTGCTCAAATGTCATTTTTTGACATCCGCCGATGCAAATGCATTTAAAATTTTTGGAAACAGAAATTCCCGGATGCGGAATCGAATGCGGATCATAGATGAACACGGTCAAAAAGCTAGGGGGGGTGTTTACCCCGGGTAAATGACTTTTCAAAATCTAGGAGGGGGGTCCTAGGGAGCTTTTTAGGGGGGGTCGACCCGAGTGAGAAATTTTGAAATCTATAGGGGGGTCAGGTGGTGACCGGTGTCCAAAGCAAAACAGTTTTAAACCATAATAACTTTAATAATAGTTCTTTTTATAGGACAATACTACATTTTATTGAATAAAAAGCGATATTTAGGTATAAAAAGAGTGTAAAAACATGAATTTGTGTTAAAAATTCACGTTTTTGCAAGAAAATTTAGTATAAAAAAAGTACTTAAAATTTTCTTGAGAGGGGAGGGGGGGGGGGGTCAGATTTCAAAATCTAGAGGGTGTCAGGGGTGAAAAATTTGAAAATTTGGGGGGGGGGGGGGGGGGGGGGGGCCCCTGGATTTTTTTCTAGGGGGGGGCCCAAAATTTTGAGGCTAGGGGGGGGTGGACCCCACCCTACCCCCCCCTTGTTCATCTATGATGCGGATGTTTATTTAATGCATTTTCTTACCATATCGTTTTGGAGTGCATTTTAGTCATATTGTTCTTCTATAGGCACCTTGCACTGAAACGCAGTTTATACATGAAGTATGCAATATACATAAGTGTCACCATAATGGATAATTACCGTACTCCTACTTATCTTTTCGTAGTATGCAGAGCAACCGATAGAAAGCGCGCGAAATTACCGTATCTCCTACTTATCTTTTCGTAGTATGCAGATCAACCGATAGAAAGCGCGCGAAATTTCGATCGGTTGATCTGCATACTACAAAAGATAAGTAGGAGTACGGTAATTATCCATTATGGTGACGCTTATGTATATTGCATACTTCATGTATAAACCGAGTTCCAGTGCAAGGTGTCTATAGGTTAGTGCATTTAATTTCGGCACTTTTCCAAATTGGGCATTTTTTATTTTGGACTATATCTTTGGTAATCCTAGACGGAATACGACGTTTGATAGCTCAAATGAGAGCTAATTATATGTAGATGACTGTCGTGAGCTTTTTATTTGTTATGCTATGATATTTTTATGTGAAATTGTGTGATTTATAAAAAATAAAATTGTTACTCGTTTTTAGAACATG
Organism: Microlaimidae sp. YZB2_3; assembly: GCA_030248175.1. Classification (NCBI taxonomy): domain Eukaryota; kingdom Metazoa; phylum Nematoda; class Chromadorea; order Desmodorida; family Microlaimidae; species Microlaimidae sp. YZB2_3. The sequence goes on from JASAMX010024500.1 coordinate 1,977, forward strand.
GGCATTTCATGATTACGCAATAAATTGGTTTAAAAATTAAACTGTCCTGGTAAAATTTAGTCTATTTTCCGAATTTTAGTCCCCGTGGTTCTACGTTGCGTCTGTGGTGAGCAATCGTTATAAAATAAAATAGTGTAATTTCGGCACACATATTGCTGTAGGTAAAAACGGTTTGAATTAAGTGGTCGGGTGTTAAATTGTAGTTGCAAATAGTTAAAAAACATTGTTGAAATGTGGAGGGGGTCATAGCACTGCACTTAAACTCGATACCATTCGGCATTTTAGCTGTAACTTTTTGCCAGTTACACGTTGAACAACAAGTTGAAGCTTAAAAAAAACAAAACTGTCTGGAGACAGGGACGTAACCAGGGGGGTGGCGAGAGGGGGCGGCCGCCCCCCCCCCCCCGAAACGGTCAGACAGGGGGAAAAATAAGGGTAGTGGTTGGGCGGGGGAAGGGCGGCCGCCTCCCCCCCGAAATGGTCGTCAGGTAGTAAAATTTGGGGGTTTTCAGAGGCTAAAAATTCAAAATTTTCTAGCGCCTCGCTAATCGCTCGGCGCCAAACTTTAAAATAATTTTAGTACCCCAATGGACCCCCAAAAACCAAAAATTTGTTCCGCTTCGCTTCGCTCAGCGGTCACTTTCTATAGTATACATACATATATATCTCGTTATTTATGTTGCCTGATGCTAATGTTATTTTAAAGTTAGTACAATAATTTTTATAAGTAATAAGTACTACACAGAAAGCAAAACAAACAATCATATTGGTTGATTTATGTACCTCCCCCCTCCTAAATTTTCCTGCCGCCTATAGCGTTGGCTCGGATTTTTTTCATATAGGTAGGTACCCTAGAAAACATGGAGCCGAGATGCTGCTCATGTGCTTTGGTTTACAATGTGGGTTTAGCCAAGGGGTCTGAAACTAACGTCTCTAAATTCCTTTTTTGTAAAAAGGCTCTATCAATGTGTGCTTATGTAATTTTTAACTAAGAAAACATGTTTTTACCGCTAAAAACATTAGATAACAGGTTATTAGGCCAAAAAAGTGTATTATACAGCTTTATCTACGTTTATCCTTGCTTTTTTAACGTTTTCAAAAATTATGGGGGGCTCCGCCCCCCCCCCCCCCCCCCCAAAATTCGGGGGGGGGGGGGCGGAGCCCCCCCCGAAATTTTTTTTTGTACTAAAATCCGCCCCCCCCCCCAAAATGAAACTCTGGCTACGTCCCTGTCTGGAGATAATGATAGGCTTTTAAATTTTTGAAAATGATGATTTTTTGACTGAGAAACAATCGATTGTTTGTAAGGTGCCGAAATTAAATGCACACATTTAATTTTGGCAATTTTCCATTTTTTTAAAAACTGATTAATTAAGTAAAAAAAACTACTTTTGTACAGTGAAACTTTTGTGACGGAACGCAGTATCGTAAAAACTTTAAAATGAGCTATTAAACATGAAAGTCGCGCCATACAGTGAAAAGTTACATTGGAAAAACAAAAAAATGCCGAAATTAAATGCACTACCCTCATAGGTCACCGATGGGGGGGTGGTAGGGGGGTGGCAGCGTGGAACCCCCCCCCCCCCACGGCCTCTGAGACCTATCCCCCCAGGGTCCATTTTTGACCCCGCCCCCCCTTCGACCCCTTGAACCCCTGACCCCCCCTAAGGCCCATTTTCGACCCCTCCCCCATCAACCATATCCAGACCGGGCAAACCCCCCCCTACCAAAGGGATTTGGAACTGGCTAACCCCCCCTACCACTTCATCTCCACCCTGGCTACACCCCCCTAACAGTTTATATTTTCTTAGTTTTTTTTTATTTTAAGGTAAAATGACGGCACGGCACTCACTGTACAGCTAAAACGACACTAATTTATTGTTTTATTGTTTTATAACACTTGTTTTATATAAAATTTAACCAACATACAACAATTACACCATAAAACATAAACCATATAAAGATTTGTTGCTTGAGTGACAATGTAGGGAAAAAAATAAATTTAAATATTTATTGGTGGTGGCGGTGGGCCGCCGCTGCCGCCATTTTAAACAACATGAAACAGTTTATTGCTTCTTGACCAAAGTTGTACGACAAAACCTACTGTTACTACTGACTAACCATATAAATATTGATTATAAATAATTACTAATCGTTTTATTTAACTAGAAAATAGAAGAAAACTGACAATTATTTAACCCTGAAGCAAATAATACAACAAAAAAGGTACCTGCATAATTATGATGATGTTTTTTACGCTTTTTTTGAAAAATTCGGTAGCACCCCCCTAAAGACTCGAAGACCCCAAGCACCCCGGGGTGTTTTTTTCAAAAAAAAACACCCCGGGGTGTGACCCCCCCTAGAGGTCAAAAACCAAAACACCCCGGGGTGTGGACCCCCCCTAGCCGTCGAAGGTCGGTGACCTATGACTACCCTATAGGAAGGAAAAATACAGACCTGTGCACGGTCTGGAAATGCCACCCTCGTTTTATTGGAGGATTTGCCCCCCCCCCGCCAAAAAATGAAAAAGTACCCTAAAATTATGACGCCATTTTTGACCTATGATGACGCCATCATCGCGAATTTTTTGCAGTTTTTAGCATATTTCAATGTATTTTAAGCCATTTTAGACTTATTTTTACCTTATTTTCGCTTTTTTTGTTCCTTTTTTCTTTTTTCCCTTCTTTTTTCTTTTCCCCTGCTTGCCCTCCCCGTTTTATTGCCCCCCCCCCTTTTCAAAAAAGTTGCCCCCCCTTGCCCCCCCCCCCCCCTTTTGAAATTGCCCCCCCCCCCCGTTTTAACCCCGGGGGGGCAGTGCACACGTCTGAAAATAGATTACAGAATGCTAATTTTAGGGAAAAAAGGTTTTATTGTACGTTTAAGCTTTCTATTTATAAAACATTTATTTACACATTTAGACCTGTGCTGGTCCGGAAATGCCCCCTCGTTTTATTGGAGAATTCGCCCCCGTTCAAAAATGAAAAAGTACTTAAAAATTATGGCACCATTTTTGACCTATTATGACGCTATCATCGCGAAATTTTTGCAGTTTTTAGCCTATTTCAATGCATTTTAAGCCATTTTCCATAGATGAACACGGTCAAAAAGCCAGAGGGGGGGGGGTGTTTACCCCGGGTAAATGACATTTCAAAATCTAGGAGGGGGTCCTAGGGGGGGGGGGTCGAACCAGAGTGGAAGATTTTAAAACCTAAAGATGAATTCTATCAGGATGAAAATGACTAGGTGGTAAAGTAACCACTCGTTTTTCGAGAAAATATCACGTGGAAAGAAACACCCGACGCAATTTAATAATAATTGGTTACATCATCTCTAAAAACTTTTTTTATTATTTTTATTCTCAAGCGTTCATTCTTTATTTCTTTCTCACAGCGAGCGGTTACGCCCTTAATTTTAGCCTGAAGGATTTTAACTTTAGAGGGGGGTCAGGTGGGGTCCAATTTCCAAAGCAAAATACTTTTAAACCATTAAAGGTTTAATAATATTTTTTTATAAGATAGGTAATCATAGGTGGGCAGCCTCTCGGATTTTTGGGGGGGGGTCAAATTTTAGGGGGGGTCTCCAGTAAGACCCAAAATTTTGAGGGGGGGTGTACCCAATATTTCCGCACTGCCTTAAAACGAGCTTAAAACGCGTAAAAAACGTAAAACAAGCTTATACATGCTTTAAAACTGTGTAAGATTAAAATAAGATCTTATTGCAACTTATAAATTTTATTTTTTTAATTCTTTTAATAAAAATGTAGTGGAGCAGTCAGGATTTCATTTCGGGGGCGTCAGTCTGGGGGAGGGGAAAAAAAGTGTTGTCAAAGCGGCGCGAAGCGCTGCCGCCTGCGCCGCGTAGCGGCGCCAGCCGACGCGAAGCGTCGGCCGGGGGGGTCTGGGGGGTGTCCCCCCAGCCGCCGGAGGCGAAAATTTTTTAAAATATATACTAAAAACGGCTTAAAAATCGTCTCCTGGTGATCGCGTGAACATACCTTTTACTTTTGTTTTTTTACCTAATTTCTACATAATTTTCTGTGATCTTAAAAATTCAGTCAGGGGGGTTCGGGGGGAACAATGCCCCCCGAAGGAGAAAATTTATAATTTGAGGCACTAAAATACACTAGAAATTTTAATTCCAAATGATAGTAATTACAAAATTTAAGGTTTTTTATAGCTATACTATACATTTATAACATAACATGTGTTTAAAACGTTAAAAAAAGGATAATAGTGTTTTACAGTAGTTTTATTAAACATGTATGCCTTAACTACTGAATGGGATAATCGATTTGAAATTGAAAAACTATGATAAATTGCCAATTTAAACTGCCCGCGTAGCAGGGAAATTTAAACTGCCCGCGTAGCGGGGGAATTTAAAGGTAATAAAAGGTAATAAACGGGAAAATAAGTAATAAACACTCCGCACGAAGCGCGGAAAAATTTTTTAGTCCTTTTCTAACACTTAAAAATTTTTCTTTGGGAGGCGAATTTGGGGGGGGTGTCCCCAACTACCCCAAATTTAAGGGGGGGTGTCAGCAAAATCCGAAATTTTGGGGGGTATAACCCCCCCCCCAACCCCTCCCTGCCCACCTATGTAGGTAATACTACTTTTTATTGAATAAAAAGCGATATTCAGGTATAAAAAGGGTGTAAAAACATGAATTTGTGTAAAAAAATTCACGTTTTTGGAAGAAAATTTAGTATAAAAAAAGTACTTAGGGGTAAAAATTCGAAAATTTGTGGAAAGGGGAGGGCCCCCCTGGATTTTTCCTAGGGGGGGGGCCGAAATTTTGAGGCTAGGGGGGTGGACCGCACCCTAAACCCCCCTTGTTCATCTATGTTTTAGACCCATTTTTACCTTAATTTCGGTTTTTTTTTCTTTTTTCCCATTTTCCTTCTTTTGTCTCCAATTTTTCTTTCCCCGTTTTATTGCCCCCTCCCCGTTTCAAAAAAGTTGCCTCCCTCCCCTTAATTAAACTCGAGGGGGGGGGCAATGTTCAGGTCTGCACATTAAAACGTTGGCTTAGAGAAGATCAAAATCTTAAAAAATTAGGTTTTAGTTAACATTAAAAGTAAAAAATAAGAGTATGAAAATCCACGGATGCGAGTTTTAAAATACGCGAAAGCGGATGTGGAGACGGATGTAAAAAATAGTGCGGAAGTTGGGCACATCTCTACGTTTTAAAATACGCGAAAGCGGATGTGGAGACGGATGTAAAAAATAGTGCGGAAGTTGGGCACATCTCTACCCAAAATCCACATCAGCGAACATGTGGCGGCCACACTATATTTTTATTCCCCATCCGTATTTGCCAATATTGAAATTCACATCAATGGATTTTTTTACATCAACTGATTTTTACTTCAAAAGTTACCTATTAATCATTTCTTGTAAAATCTAATTCTGTTTAAACTAAAATTATGAGGTTGTTTACAGTGGCGTGCCCAGGATTTCATTTGGGGGGGGGGCGTTCTGGGGAGGGGTAAATACTGACCCTGAAGGGGGGTCTGGGGGCGGCAGCCCCCCAGTAATGGGGGCGGGGGTCTGGGGGGCGAGAGCCCCCTAGCGTGGTCAAGGGGCAGAACCCCCTTGTCAGGGGGTCCGGGGGGCACAAAGCTCCCCGGCGGAGAAAATATTTAATTCAAGGCGCCAAAATAGACTAGAAATTTTAATTCCAGGTGATACTTATCCATAGATGAACACGGTCAAAAAGCTAGGGGGGGGGGGTGTTTACCCCGGGTAAATGACTTTTCAAAATCTAGGAGGGGGGTCCTAGGGGGGGGTCGAACCCCCCCTAGCTTTTTAGGAGGGGTCGACCCGGGGTGCGAAATTTTGAAATCTAGAGGGGGGTCAGGTGGGGTTCGGCGTCCAAAGCAAAACAGTTTTAAACCATAATAACTTTAATAATAGTTCTTTTTATAGGATAATACTACATTTTATTAAATAAAAAGCGATATTTAGGTATAAAAAGGGTGTAAAAACATGAATTTGTGTTAAAAACTCACGTTTTTGCAAGAAAATTTAGTATAAAAAAAGTACTTAAAAGTTTCTCGAAAGGGAAGGGGGGAGGTCAGATTTCAAAATCTAGAGGGGGGTCAGGGGTAAAAAATTCGAAAATTTGGGGGGAGGGGGCCCCCTGGATTTTTTTCTAGGGGGGGGGCCCAAAATTTCGAGGCTAGGGGGGTGGACCCCACCCTACCCCCCTTGTTCATCTATTTACCTATCACAAAATATAAGGTTTTTATACCTATACATTTTTTAAAACAGGTGTTTAAAACGATAATAAAAGGTTAATAATGTTTATAGTAGTTTGATTTAACATATATGCCTTAACTATTGCACGGCATAATCGATTTGAAATCGAAAAAGACAAATTGTGAATGGAAGTATATTTTTTTATTTACTGTCAAAAACACGGGTTTTTAGTTAAAAACAGTGTTTAAATACACTTTTTAGGCCTAAATAGGCTGTTTTAATACATAAAATTCAATATTAGACCTAAAAACACTTAAATTATTGAGTTAAAAAAATTTTGCTAAAAAATTGGACCCCCCTGACCCCCCCCCTAAATTTGAAATCTCGCACCCGGGGTCGACCCCCCCTAAAAAGCCAGGGAGGTCCGGACCCCCCTGGAACCCCCCCTAAAAAATTTTGGCCTTCCACCCGGGGGAGGACCCCCCCTAGCGGACCCGACCAAAAACACCTATGCTGACAAAGGGCTCTGCCCCTTGACCCCGCTGGGGGGATCTCGCCCCCCAGACCCCCCTTCAGGGTTAGTAGTGCCCCCCAAATGAAATTCCGGGCACGTCACTGGGTCATTTTACGCCAAACCGCACATGCCATTGCAGACCTGTGCACGGTCTGGAAATGCCCCCCCCCCCGCCAAAAAATGAAAAAGTACCCTAAAATTATGACGCTATTTTTGACCTATGATGACGCTATCATCGCAATGTTTTTGCAGTTTTTAGCCTATTTCAATGTTATTTAAGCCATTTTAGACCTACTTTTACCTTATTTTCGCTTTTTTGTCCCTTTTTTCTCTTTCCCCTTCTTTTTTCTCTTTTTTTTCTTTCTCCCCTGCTTGCCCTCCCCGTTTCAAAAAAGTTGCCCCCTCCCGTTTTGGAATTGCCCCCCCGTTTAAACCCCGGGGGGGGGCGTGCACAGGTCTGTCATTGTACCTTATGTCATGGATTTTGCTGAAATTAGGTATAATAGTAGCCCTATGACTAAAAAACGTTGCATGTAAATTTTTAGACCAATCTGATGTACTATACCTGAGATATGACCCTTCAAATTTTGGGTTTCAGTACCGTTTTCTACCAAACTGGATAATTGAAAATATATAGAAAACACTACATAGTATAAGAATATGCATGTTATATTTATATATATCATTTGAAAGCTCTAAATTAGATCTTTGCAATAAAAGTATTCAAATATAATTGTTGGTGGGCAAAAAAATATTTCTGGTCATTTTTCAACTTTAAATGGATGCAAGAAAAAAAGCGCATTTTTTTGGCTGAAAGTTAAACATTATGTTAAACCAACTTTTGCTTTGCATATAAGAAAGCAGCTAGGGATTTTTACGATTTTGGGAGTTATGCACTCTAAAGCGATGTTACAATGTTTCCTTTCGATAATTTCAAAGCTTTTCATTATGTTCAACTTATTAGAATAAGCTTAGAATAAGTATTAGAATATGCAGTTTTTAAAACAAGAATCATAGATGAACAAGGAGGGTAGGGTGGGGTCCACCCCCCCTAGAAAAAAATCCAGCCCCCCTCACCCCCAAATTTTAAAATTTTTTACCCCTGACCCCCCTTTAGATTTTGAAATCTGACCCCCCTCCCCTCTCGAGAAAATTATAAGTGCTTTTTATTAATACTAAATTTTTTTGCAAAAACGTGAATTTTTAACACAATTTCATGTTTTACACCCCTTTTATACCTAAATATCGCTTTTTATTGAATAAAATGTAGTATTATCTTATAAAAAAAACTATTGTTAAATATTTAATGGTTTAAAAGTATTTAGTTTCGGAAATCAGACCCCATCTGACCACCCTCTAGGTTTCAAAATTTTCCACCCCGGTTCGACCCCCCTAGAAAGCTAGAGGGGGTTCGACCCCCCTCCTAGATTTTGAAATGTCATTTACCCGGGGTAAACACCCCTCCCCTAGCTTTTTGACTAAGTTCATCTATGACAAGAACCTGTTATAAAAACTGCATATTTAAGCTGAAAGTTCTATTTTGTGTTAAACTAACATTTTGTTTTGTTGCATAAAAAAATCAGCATAAAATTTTTATTATATTAAGAGTTATGCACTCTAAAGTGATATAGCAACAATGTTTGCTTTAGACGTAATTTCAAATCTTTCCAATTTGTTTAGCTTATTATTGTGAAAAAAACTGCATACTTAAGCACAAACTTTTATATTGTTTAACTAAGATTTATTTTGTTGCATATAAAAAATCAGCATGGAATTCTTTATATTAAGAGTTATGAACTTTGAATTGATGTGGGTGAAATGTTTGTTTTACAATCACTTTAGAGTGCATAACTCCCAAAACAGTAAAAATACCAAGCTGATTTTTTATTATGCAACAAAACAAAAGCTTGTTTAACATAATGTGTAACTTTCAGCCAAAAAATTGCGTTTTTTGTTGTATCCATTTGAAAGTTGAAAAGTGACCAGAAATATTTTTTGCCCACCAACAACTATAAATACTTTTATTGAAAAGAGCTAATTTAGAGCTTTAAAATGATATTATATATCATGCATATTCTTGCAAAACAAAAGCTTGTTTAACATAGTGTAACTTTCAGCCAAATATTGCGTTTTTTGTTGCATCCATTTGAAAGTTGAAAAATGACCAGAAATATTTTTTTGCCCACCAACAACTATAAATACTTTTATTGAAAGGAGCTAATTTAGAGCTTTAAAATGATATTATAGACTAGTTCGGAATAAAGGTTTTTTAGTGTTAGGAAGAGGGTACATCATATGTATATCATAATATGTACATCACATCACTAGCGCCAATCATATGTTGAGGGAAAATTGAGAAACAACAAGCGACTAGTACATTTTATGGTTTAAAATATTTCAAATATTTATTGGTTTATAATCTTGACCCCTTC
>JASAMX010024502.1:0-46241 GCA_030248175.1 Microlaimidae sp. YZB2_3
GCAGTTTAATGTTAAAAATCGCTTTCCCAAGTTGATGCGAAACGTCTTATCCCTGGAGGGAAGGGGGATCTGGTGTGGTTACCCAGCCACAGAAGCAAATATTGTTTTGATTTAGCATTAAAAATAAGTTAAATTAGGGCTTGGATTGGATTAGAAGATATTATTGCACAAGTCATAGTTATGGTAATCACGTACAATATGAATTAAAAAAATCACTACTATCGATATTACAATACAATAATACCAGAATACAAAATACAATTCAACGACTTTTAAAATTGAAACTAAATTCTCCTCTGGACTCCTCTTAACTTACAACCAAGTATGAACCAGGTTGTACTGTCAGTATACGTGAATTGACTGTGGAGAGATTGTTAACCCTTTTGAGATTCTTTCTGCTGCAAATCCGTGGACGGGATTCCGCGCCAACGCTGCTCATTGTTAAACTTTGCATCCCCGGCTGTGGAATTTAACACAGTGCAGTACTGGTGCGAAATCTCTTTCGCGGATTTTCAGCGGTTTTTTGACGAAAAAATTCCAAAAAATTAATAATTAATTAAAATAATATAAGATTAATGCTTGCAAAAGTCAAATATTTATATTTGTGAAACCCACATTTAGTTTTTTTGTAATTAGCATTACAAAACAGAAACATAAGCTAAATTTTATGTTAAAATTGCACATTATATTTTTTAACAATTTTTTCAAAGAAATTTATTACTTTTTTTATATATAAAAACCTGAGTGAAGAATTTTTTTTAAAAAAATTTTTAACTTTTTCAATCCTTGATTTTACCCCAACCAACCTATAAAGGAAGGAGGAAGGCCTCCCAGCTTCCGTCTTTTTGACAAAAGATTATTGAGTTTTATTAAACACACAGTAAAACATAGAAATAATAGGGATGGTTAAAATAACATCATATTTTACGCAAAACTTTACTATATATTACAATTACAAGAAAATAACAAAGTAAAACAACTATTGGATACGAAAAATATAAATTGTGAATATTAAGAATGAAAAAAGCCCACAAATATATTCAAATATCAATCATGGTTTTGAAAACGGCCCTTAAAAACCGCAATCTAAAGCCAAATAAAGAAAGGTGTTTTCGTGACAGATAAGTGCCACATAATTTTTGTTGAAGACATTGTTTTTATTGTAATTTAAGCAAATGGTCGTTTCTAAGCCACAAATAACATATATTTATGTCATGTTGGTAATCATTTGGTATTCTGATAATAACAATAATTTATATGGAATGTAAAACCTAAGCTAAAAGACTTAATAATTTTCAACATATCATGGGTGGCGCGGGAGCGCCACGGGGCGATTTAGCCCCGTGGCGCCGCGCCAACCATAATTAGAGAACGTGGGTAAATTTTAAAATTCAGAACCTTCTTCTTCTTCTTATTATTATTATTATTATTCCAACGCTCCATTCTTAAAAACGATATTCCTCATTCGTTACTGATTGATCAAAAATAAACATGGGCTCATTAGAAAGAAGAAGGAATTACGCAACTTTCTTAGGAAGCACTTTTTTCATTTAGGTCCTTGTTATCGATTTATTGATCAAAATAAAAAATTGAAAAATAGACAAATAAAAACTCCCAACCGCACAATAACAGCCTTTTGGCAACAATAAGGATTGTACAGAGCAGACAACCAACATCCCCTCATAAAAACCGCACAAAAATAGCAGACCGGTTTTAATTGGTGGCAGAAACGGCGCCAGTTCCCAGCGCCATCTGCTTCAACCGCGCGGAAAACGGCAAAAACAACAGAGTACTTTTTTTAATTCTTGCATTACTGATGACAAAATTAATTCAAAGTTTTATTTCTTAAAAAATAATAATAAGCGTCGGTGGCGCGGGAGCGCCACGCGCCGGTAATCATCGGTGGTGCGGGGTGCCAACTGCAATTTAACCCACGGCACCGCGCCAGCTATACTTAGACAACGTGAGTAAATTTTGTTATTCATGTTCATCATCTTATTATTATTATTATTATTTTTACTTTAAAAATTATAATTGCAATCATTGGCCCACGGCATCGCGCCAACTATATTTAGAAAACGTAGGTAAACTTTGTCTGGAGCGCATCTGCACCGCACTAACTATAATTAAACAACGTGGGTTAATTTTGTAATTTAAATTCATCTTCTTCTTCTTATTATTTTTTATTTTATCTCGGCAACGGAATGATTATAATTATATGTTGTTTTTTTTTAATTTTTTTTAATTTAATTCAAAAAAAGTGGTAGACTAGCCTTGAAAAATGCTCTAAGAATAGAACAGGAAAAAGGGGCGATTTTTCCCCGGGCGTATGTTTAGACAGAAAAGATGTAGACTAGTCTGAGATGGACATTATGTGGACTATAGGAAATTTGCATTTGGTTTGGCCAGCTGCTCACTAAATAAAAATTTCTACGATATGATAATGATTTGTTTATACATTGATCTAATCACACAGCACTGTTGCATTTTTTTTAGTTTGATGAAATGTCAATTGAAAAAATCATACTCACAGCAATCTTTGACAAGCGCGAAATCGCCACTTTTTCAAATTTATAGGTGTTTCTTAACATACAAATATAACCTTCTAATTGAAAAAGTGGCGATTTCGCGCTTGTCAAAGATTGCTGTGAGTATGATTTTTTCAATTGACATTTCATCAAACTAAAAAAATGCAACAGTGCTGTGTGATTAGATCAATGTATAAACAAATCATTATCATATCGTAGAAATTTTTATTTAGTGAGCAGCTGGCCAAACCAAATGCAAATTTCCTATAGTCCACATAATGTCCATCTCAGACTAGTCTACATATTTTCTGTCTAAACATACGCCCGGGGAAAAATCGCCCCTTTTTCCTGCTCTATTCTTAGAGCATTTTTCAGAGCTAGTAATAATAAAGAAAATATTACATTTTTGAAGACAAATGGCTATCTACCACTGAAAATAAAATACATTTTTAAACTGATTTTTTATCAAGTTAATTATTTTACAAGAGATATACCAAATTTTACAGGGTTTACCTTGACAAATTTTAAAAGTGAAAGTGCAGAATCTAAAAAATGAACTTTTTTCACATAAAACCGCAAACCTTAATAAATCCTCGTTCATGTATTCTTAATAAATCAAAACGGTTAATAGAGAACGATTTTTGTTAAACTTTGTAAAAGCAGGGGCAGGCATGCGACATCCCAAATTAGGACAGTTTATAAAAGTCATGTAAGGACAGACGGATTTTTATAATATATTGCAAAACAGAAAGCAGCCTAGGTATCCAAATGCTTAAATTTTAGATTTGATTAAGTTCCAATTGTTAATTAATGGATAGGACTGTTTTTCCAAAAAAAGGCTGTCCCCGATAGATGATATTTTTGTGTGGTATTTATTTTAGATCCACCACCAGCACCCTTGTTTATGACATTCGAAACTGAATGGAGTTGCAAAACTTTTTTCATCAGGTGAGAATTGCTAAAAAAAGCTATTGAACTCGTTTTCAACTTTAAATAATGGTTTTAATTTGAAATTAAGCATTAATAATAAAATAAATTAAAAACACAAACAGCCTTTTTTAGAAACATACATAGACCTATTTATTTATTATTGGTCAAAATATAACAAAATTTTAACTTTAAGCTTGCGGTTTCCGTAGCATCCTGTTTGCCAAATTTATACAAATCCGTTTCTGTTAACAAATTTCATTTATTTACAATGCAAACCTTTTAAGAATTAAATTAATTTTATTTCGATAAGTTTAAAATAACGCAACCGCGCGACGCTGTTCAACCACGGCTTTAGAAGAATGAATTTAGAAAATATTCCTGTGGCTTGGGTAGCTCAGTGGCAGAGCTTTTCCACGGTGAGGGAAGAGTAGCTGGTTCAAGCCCACCTCCAAGCCCCAATTTTTTAATTTAATTGAAAAAGCAGTTATATTTGCTAAATAAAAACTAAACGCAACAGTTTGGCACACAATATTAGTCATTTATCTTACTGTTAAACAAAACTTAAAATTATTGAAACTTAGGAGCGAGAGACGGTTAGTGGATAATACCGACCTAAAAAAAGCAAAGTAATGTCTTTCACTTCATACGCTCACAAAAATTGCGCCCCATTTGTTTTGGTGCTTATTCATTATACTCAAAATTTCAAACTAAAGTTTTTTAGATTTATTTTGACAAAAACATTTTAACATCCGCAAAGTTTTCCTCGTTATTAAATATAATACCCGTTCTTTAATTTATTTTTCTATTTTTATAAAACGACTTGTTCCAGAGCCAACAAACAACAAAAAAAAAAACAAAAAAACCAACCCACCCCCCCCAAACCCCAAAAACAACCCAAAACAAAACCCAAAAACAACAACCAAAAAACCCAAAAAAACCCCCCAAAAACAAACACAAACCAAAAAAAAAAAAAAAAAAAACAGAACAACAAAGGAAACACAGTGACAAAAAAATTTTCAGTAGCTACAAACGGCAATCTTTTAATTGCACAAAAATACACAAATCACACGCAATTTTAACAGTTTGAACGATGTGATTAAACATTTTCCAAGAACGTGACACAAACTCTGTAAAAACAGGTTTTTGTGCACAAGTTTGCTCCAAAATGGTAAAGTTTTTAAAGAAAAATAAAACAAAAAAGGTTTTAAACACGTCAAATAGCATAAAATATGCTAAGGAATTTTTTTTTATTTTTCTAAAATTACGCCTCAAAGTACCGTCTTTTTAGGATTTTCAGTTTCAGTTTCAACAATAGGAAATCATACTTATTATTTTCAGCGTTGAGCACAGTAGTAGTAATGGAAACAGAGAACAACTCACACATGTCGTTCCGCGCATGCACTGAAGTGACGTGTGTACGATGAATTTTCTTATTCTTTCATCGTTCACCTTCATATTTTCAGAAACATGCGTGGTGGACACCTAGTGTAGTAAATGTTGCCCCCACCCCCGTATTAAACAACACGACATTGTTAAATAAGCAGTATATTCACTGTATAATCATTTCTTTTGTACTTGAACGATGGATTCTGACGAAAATTATTAAAATTTTAACGGTTGTTATATTAATAATGACGCCGTTGATTTTTTTTAATAATTATATTGCTACAAAACTTAATGGCCAAAACAGTGGAAAAAAACTCGTCTAATAGAATCTGCTACTTTTTAGTCCCGCTTCGTTTGAGTCCCGGAAAAAAATCACTGCGAGCTTCGTTTCAGTCCCGCTTCGTTTTAGTCCCGCTTCGTTTTAGTCCCGCTTCGTTTTAGTCCCGCTTCGTTTTAGTCCCGCTTCGTTTGAGTCCCGCTTCGTTTTAGTCCTGGCGGAAAATACATTCATCAACTTGTATCATTTTCCTGCGTGCAGTCTTTTTGTGCAAAATATTTGCATAATTAAAAAAATCAATTTACTCGCCTAAAGTTCAGTAGGCACAGCCAGCTGTTGTTTTTGTTTTCTTAATCCCCGGATGTTATTTATTACGTAACACGTGTGTAATAAATAATTAGCGTATGTTCAAAAAGAAGGCTTTTAAATTAAATTTAATTAATGTGTCCAAAAAAGATTATAAAAAGCTTCTTGTTTTTATTTGTTCATAGAAATTTTTTATTGAGTTGTTACAACAGAACGTTTATTAAAAGAGTGTAATTTCATGCAGAGTTTCATCGATCAAAGCAAATCCAAAAAAAAACATGAAAAACTAAATTACTTAAAATTTATTAGCAATTTTAAGTAGTTTTTAGGGCCGTTAGAGACCCTAAAGTTTGGAAATAAAATTTAGTTTGTAAAAAATTTTGTTGGTTATACCCAGGATTTCTTACTAAAATTTGAGGGTTCCAGTTTTAAACACTACGAATTGGGGTTTGAGGGATACACGGGCCTTACTTTTCTTACATTTCTGAGTATACCTTCCCCAAAGCCGGGAGGTTGTCTTACTATCAAACAAACTGTAAGAATTTTAAATTTTCGTTCATTTCGATCATCGGTTATTGTAAAAAAATACGAAATAACACACTTTTATATACATAAATATAATGTATGTGTTCCGAACCTCCAATATCATGCTCTGGAGCTCCGGCCAATTAAGACGAAGATATTACCGCAGCTCCGACCATTAAATAAGCGATTTCAAACTTATGTATATTAGATTCATTTATGTTAAAAAAACTATTCTATTTGCTTTTATATGATCCTTTTTATTGATATGTGATTCCTTTTATGATTTCTTACAAACATTTAATTGTAAAACAAAATTTTGGTTAAAACGTATACCAAGAAATTAGTGACATAAAAGCAAATTAAATGAAAAAAAATTTTTATTAACGTTTTTATGTTTTATATTATAGATTCTGAATTTATTGTTTTCTTTTGTGTATTTGGATGCGATAATCATAAAAATGTTGCAGATATAAAATAAAGGAATTTTCTAAAATTAATATAAAACTTTCCGAAAAAATAAAATATAAAAGTATTTCCAAATTTATTGTTTGG
This sequence comes from Microlaimidae sp. YZB2_3, assembly GCA_030248175.1. Classification (NCBI taxonomy): domain Eukaryota; kingdom Metazoa; phylum Nematoda; class Chromadorea; order Desmodorida; family Microlaimidae; species Microlaimidae sp. YZB2_3. Next base: position 6,505 of record JASAMX010024502.1, read on the forward strand.
TTTTAAAAGGAGTAATACCACAAATCAAATTCCTGTAACGCCCGGATCACACAACTTTGTTACTGAACCGATATAATTAAAATTTATGAATGTTGTTGAATTGGGCTGGAGAAACCAAAATATTTAATTTGAAGTAGATTAAGATTAAAAGAGTAGTTTTGTATTAAAAGAGTACTCCATTCAGGGCATTATAGAAATTTGGTTTGCGACAGTCCTTATTTAATTGCAATAAACTAAACGGGGCAAAAAACTAAAAATAGTTTTGACGTCCACATTAAGATTAAGGTTTTGTATTAAAAGAGTAGTCCATTTAGGGCGTTATAGAAATTTGATTTGTGACAGTGTTCCTTTAATTACAGTAAACTAAACGGGTTAAAAAACTAAAAGAGTAGTCTATTTAGGGCGTTATAGAAATTTGATTTGTGACAGTGTTCCTTTAATTACAGTAAACTAAATGGGTAAAAAAACTAAAAATAGTTTAAATAAATGAAAAAATTCTAAAATTCTTAAATCAATGCAAAATGAATCAAATAAGCTTGGAAAATTGTAGTACAAAGGTCTTTGTATAATACAAAATATTGCGGCAAAATGACTTGCGCGGATTTTTCGCCGCAGATTTTTCGCCAAGACTGAAATGAAGCTTGCAGCGTTTTTTCCGGGACTGAAACGAAGCAACGTAGCAGGAACTAGTTTATAAACGCATTTTCCGCCAGGACTAAAACGAAGCGGGACTCAAACGAAGCGGGACTAAAACGAAGCGGGACTAAAACGAAGCGGGACTAAAACGAAGCGGGACTAAAACGAAGCGGGACTGAAACGAAGCTCGCAGTGATTTTTTTCCGGGACTAAAACGAAGCGGGACTAAAACGAAGCGGACCAATATGTACTTATGCAAATATTAAACTTTCCGAAAGTGTAGAATTCTCAAAAAAAACCAATAAATAATTTTTTCTCGGAATCTCTGATCATTATTCTATTTTACACATTTATTTATATTTAAATTTGCTTTTTTTAATAAATATAGCAAAAATTATTTGTTAAAAATATTTAATTTATTTGTTTTTTTTATTTTAAAAATAACAAAAAAAAATATTAACATTAGTTTAGAACAAAAAGCAATATTTGTTTTTAATACACTAATTATTGATAACTTTTAAAATTTTTTCGGAACATAAAACTTTTTAAATTAAGTTAAAAATGACAAAAAATTTTTTTGTTTTTTTAAATAACTTCAACAAAATAATTTAAAAAAATTTAAAAGCAATTTACTTTATATATCAAGAAAAAAACCTGGTAAAATGCCCCTGCGGAATAATAAAAAATACACGAATATTGTCAGATTATAAGTAAAAATCCGCTTCGTTTTAGTCCCGCTTCGTTTTAGTCCCGGAAAAAAAATCACTGCGAGCTTCGTTTCAGTCCCGCTTCGTTTTAGTCCCGCTTCGTTTTAGTCCCGCTTCGTTTTAGTCCCGCTTCGTTTTAGTCCCGCTTCGTTTTAGTCCCGCTTCGTTTTAGTCCTGGCGGAAAATGCGTTCATAAACTAGTTCCTGCTACGTTGCTTCGTTTCAGTCCCGGAAAAAACGCTGCAAGCTTCATTTCAGTCTTGGCGAAAAATCTGCGGCGAAAAATCCGCGCAAGTCATTTTGCCGCAATATTTTGTTTTATACAAAGACCTTTGTACTACAATTTTCTAAGCTTATTTGATTCATTTTGCATTGATTTAAGAATTTTAGAATTTTTTCATTTATTTAAACTATTTTTAGTTTTTTAACCCATTTAGTTTACTGTAATTAAAGGAACACTGTCACAAATCAAATTTCTATAACGCCCTAAATAGACTACTCTTTTAGTTTTTTAACCCGTTTAGTTTACTGTAATTAAAGGAACACTGTCACAAATCAAATTTCTATAACGCCCTAAATGGACTACTCTTTTAATACAAAACCTTAATCTTAATGTGGACGTCAAAACTATTTTTAGTTTTTTGCCCCGTTTAGTTTATTGCAATTAAATAAGGACTGTCGCAAACCAAATTTCTATAATGCCCTGAATGGAGTACTCTTTTAATACAAAACTACTCTTTTAATCTTAATCTACTTCAAATTAAATATTTTGGTTTCTCCAGCCCAATTCAACAACATTCATAAATTTTAATTATATCGGTTCAGTAACAAAGTTGTATGATCCGGGCGTTACAGGAATTTGATTTGTGGTATTACTCCTTTAAAAACCAAACAATAAATTTGGAAATACTTTTATATTTTATTTTTTCGGAAAGTTTTATATTAATTTTAGAAAATTCCTTTATTTTATATCTGCAACATTTTTATTATTATCGCATCCAAATACACAAAAGAAAACAATAAATTCAGAATCTATAATATAAAACATAAAAACGTTAATAAAATATTTTTTTCATTTAATTTGCTTTTATGTCACTAATTTGTTGGTATACGTTTTAACCAAAATTTTGTTTTACAATTAAATGTTTGTAAGAAATCATAAAAGGAATCACATATCAATAAAAAGGATCATATAAAAGCAAATAGAATAGTTTTTTTAACATAAATGAATCTAATATACATAAGTTTGAAATCGCTCATTTAATGGTCGGAGCTGCGGTGATATCTTCGTCTTAAATGGCCGGAGCTCCAGAGCATGATATTGGAGGTTCGGAACACATACATATATTTATGTATATAAAAGTGTGTTATTTCGTATTTTTTTACAATAACCGATGATCGAAATGAACGAAAATTTAAAATTCTTACAGTTTGTTTGATAGTAAGACAACCTCCCGGTTTTGGGGAAGGTATACTCAGAAATGTAAGAAAAGTAAGGCCCGTGTATCCCTCAAACCCCAATTCGTAGTGTTTAAAACTGGAACCCTCAAATTTTAGTAAGAAATCCTGGGTATAACCAACAAAATTTTTAACAAACTAAATTTTATTTCCAAACTTTAGGGTCTCCAACGGCCCTAAAAACTACTTAAAATTGCTAATAAATTTTAAGTAATTTAGTTTTTCATGTTTTTTTTGGATTTGCTTTGATCGATGAAACTCTGCATGAAATAACACTCTTTTAATAAACGTTCTGTTGTAACAACTCAATAAAAAATTTCTATGAACAAATAAAAACAAGAAGCTTTTTATAATCTTTTTTTGGACACATTAATTAAATTTAATTCAAAAGCCTTCTTTTTGAACATACGCTAATTATTTATTACACACGTGTTACGTAATAAATAACATCCGGGGATTAAGAAAACAAAAACAACAGCTGGCTGTGCCTACTGAACTTTAGGCGAGTAAATCGATTTTTTTTAATTATGCAAATATTTTGCACAAAAAGACTGCACGCAGGAAAATGATACAAGTTGATGAATGTATTTTCCGCCAGGACTAAAACGAAGCGGGACTCAAACGAAGCGGGACTAAAACGAAGCGGGACTAAAACGAAGCGGGACTAAAACGAAGCGGGACTAAAACGAAGCGGGACTGAAACGAAGCTCGCAGTGATTTTTTTCCGGGACTCAAACGAAGCGGGACTAAAAAGTAGCAGATTCGTGGCAAAAAATTTTTCCCAAAAAAATTTTAAAAAAAAAAAAAAAACAACAAAATCCAAAAAAAAAAAAAAACGAAAAACAAAACAACACGAAGAAAGAGAACCACCCAAAAAAAAAAAAAAAAAACAAAAAAAAAAAAAAAAAAAAAAAAAAAAAAAAAAAAAAAAAAAAAAAAAAAAAAAAAAAAAAAAAAAAAAAAAAAAAAAAAAAAAACAACAAAGTCTGAGTTAATTAGGCTCAGAACTTCAGTAAAAATTTTACCAGACAATTGTGAATTAAATAAACCAGTTAATGAAAACGGTTTAAAGGTCTCCATTAAATTCTCAAAAGGAATTGTTTTTAAAGCACTGAAAAAAAAACACAAAAAACTTAAAACTGGTAAAACTTTAGATCTTTTACCATAAACTTTGCTTAACGAATTCGTTCCTTCTTTAGCAGAACCTTTACCCTACGTTTTTTCTGCCTCATTTCAAACGCGTGAGTTACAACCTTTATTGTTAAACGCTGATATAACGCCAGTTTATAAAAAAGGATGTTTAAGTGAACCTAATAATTACCACCCAATTTCACTTACCTGCATTGCGTGTATGTTATGGAATCTTGCATTTCAACACAACTATTTATTTTTAAGGTCCAAAAACCTTTTATCAAAAGATCAGCATGAACTTTGGCAAAAAAGATCTACTTGCTCATCACTTTTGAAATCCATCAAAGACTGGGTAAATCCTATTAATATTGGTTCCCTAATCAACACCGTTTTCATTGATTTTAGTATACTAAAATCAATATATACAATATTAGATAAAATAATTTTATATAATTAATTAGATCATGTGTGTGAGCAATAGGGGAAGGGCGTCGTTTTCCGCCCCATATCTGGTTGGTTGGAGCTCTCTCAGACACCTTACTGGTTTTTGAAACCAATATTTCATACTATTGTTTTGGTCAAAAAAGTAATCAATGCTAAATAAATCACTATTTACTGGTTTCTCTTCAAACCAATATCAACTTTACTACAGTTATGAAATCTATTATTAAGTTTACTACATTTGCTTAAGACCAGTAAATACTAAATGGCATATCCGTAATTAGTTATAATATTTAAGTATTTACTAATTAACACCTACCTACAAAACGCATACTTTTCATTGTTGTTCCCATTTTTCATTGAGATCGGTTGAAAAAACAAAAAAATGAGAATTTGTTTTGGTTGTAAAACTACTTCGCATCAAAATAGTTTAAAAACATTATTGCATTCACAAAATCAACCGAAAAAAACAATAATATATTTTAATGTGCGATTTTTTAAAAAAATATTGATGAAAACCAACTTTTGTTTGGCATATTGAAAAATTTTACATTCTACAAACAGAAAAAAATGGCTAAGAAGAACGAACCCCCCGAAAAATTTTGATTTAAGATCGGTTTAAATGAAAGAATAATTATTATTTTTCTCCAAATAAAGAAAAAAGAATTTTTTTTCAAAAAATTTTTAATTGAAGGAAAAGGAAAGCGCAAATTATATCTTTAAAACTGAACTGGAAGCATCAAAAAACATGTGCACAGGCTTTAACTCCCTGGTTCGAATTATTTTAAAAGCTTCTGCTGGGGAGTTTGAGAAAACCACGCCTTTTACAATAACGTTTTTGCAACACGTTATTGTAAAAGGCGTGGTTTTGGATGGAATTTTTATGACAAACAGAGGTAATCATTTTGTTTTTATTTTATTATTTTATTTTATTTCCTTCTACAGTGTATTTGATAACTGTTTTTAAATATCTTGTCCTGCTGTTTCTTTAAGCGCTCTTTAAACGAGAGCTTATTCTACAAAAGCTTAATTTACTGTATACTCACATTATGCATTGTAATCAGTATTAATATTTATTGTTTGTAAATTTTCGTTTTTCATATTGCTGTTATATACTGGAGGTAAAAGGACCAAAACTATAACACTAGCAACTAATTCAAAAAAGAATAAGCTAAGTTATTAAATTACTGTTCTTCGGTCTTAATTTCGTGAAAAATAAATATTCTGTGAATGGTTTCCCAGTTTGTGTCGTTTACTGAAATCTAGTATATACGCTACTGGTTTAGCTGTAAGTTTTCTAATGGTTGAAAATTTTGGATGGTTTTACTACATTTCTATTATTTGTGTATTTCCAAAACCAGTAAAATGACTGAGAGAGAGGGTGGGGCAAATGAGGGTCTACTCTTCCGCGAGCGCTCCCCCTTTCTTTCGCGCGAAGAAAGGTATTTCCTATTCCCTGTGTAAAAAAGTTGTCCGCCTCACTGAGTAAAATATCCAAAACGGCCTCACCGTGGTAAAACGTTTGACTCTTTCTCGCACGAAAAAACTGTTTTCTAAACTTTCAAAATATGGAGTAGACTTACTATTGTGGTTATGCGCTTTTTTTGCAAAACCTCAAGCAAAGATTTTTTATTGGTAAATCAAGTTCCTTCTGTTGTACTGTATCTTTTGTTGTGACACAGGAATCTGTTTTAGATCCTTTGCTTTTTCTCCTGTATGTAAATGATTTAACGGAACAAATCAAAGACGTCACCTGCAGGAATTGAGATAACGTGAAACTTTACTTTAGTAGACCTAAAACAGAGTTCAATGAAAAGCTCCAATGTTCTATTGATAAACTAGTTTTATAGGCGAAGAAATGGCAATTGCCAACAGCCGAACAAAACTGTAGCGTTTTATACATATGTAATTCTAACCCTAAGCTGCCTCTTTTTTTAAATGGTAAAAAAATAAAAAACAAATTCTGAAACTAAAGATTTAGGAGTTTCAGTGGCTTCTAATTTAAAACCATCAGCGCACTGTCAAGCCATTGCTAAAAAGTCATTGTCAATTGTTAACATGATTTTCCGCTGCTTTCAAACCAAAAATATCTTGGCTCTAACTAATGCTTTTAAATCGTTGCACGTCCAATATTGAAATATTGTAGCCAAGTGTGGTCACCATGACCATATCTATATAAAGATACTGATGTGTTGGAAAATGTTTAGCGTTATTTCACTCGTAGATTAGCATCTAGATGAGATGGTTTATTAGGTAACAAGTACATTGATTGTTTGTTGATGATTCTTAATTTGGAACCTTTAGAACTAAGAAGAATTTATTTATATTTGAACATTGTGCTATTCACTTGTTAATAATTTAAAATTATATTAACTTTTCAGATTTTTACAAAAAAAGAAAATATTTAAGCAAAAATAATCAAAAAACACAAACTATTTTTACCATTTGCTAAAAATTATATTTTCTTATATACATTTGACAGGCGAAGTTCAAAATATTAGAATTCGCTTCCAAAAGAAGTTGTAGACGCTGAATCCCTAAATATGTAGTTTTAAAATCCGTTGATTTTCAACAGTTTTTATTGTTTGATAGGCACCTGTAAATAGCCTTTTTAACTCTTTGTGTCCTTTCTGTTTTATCATCAACATAATATATAGCAATTTTATATTTTATGTGCGTTATGTATTTCATGATTGTATTTTTTCTTCTTTCATTATAATAGAGTACAATAAAGTTGTGTGTTTGTTGCCTATACTGTGATTTTATTTCAATTTTAGTTTCTAATTTTCTAGTTTTTTTTCTAATCAAATTTTACTTTACCACCGCTTTTTATAATGTTGCTATAGTTGATATTGATAAAAGTTTAAATAAATAAATAAAAAATAAATTAAATTAACCAGCCATTAAAGGGTAAGTTTGTCAGCTATCAGAAAAATTAAAATATTTTGGGTACAATTTAGTGCTTTCTAATCTGATAATTTAAGGTTGTTTTATTTTGAAAGGCAGTCGGAGCTAAAATTAATGATTTCAAGGTTATTTGAGCTTTAAATATCTTTCGAATTATTGTTCCCATCTTTTTAGAATTACTTTAATTGTTTATAATAAGTTTTGAAAAAAGTTTACAAAAAATGTTGCCGAAAAATCTTTGGCGTTATTTTTTAATTAATCTTTAAATTGGTGCAAAAATAGGGTGTGCTTAGGAGCTCCGGAGGTAAGAGCTACGGGAAGCATCATATAACTAATGTAAAAATAAAATTTTTTGGCAGCGACAACACATATAACAGATAAACTATAAAATGTTTTGCTAAATTAGATAATTAGAAATACAAATTAAGCACAAAAAATAATGACACTCTGTTTCCGATAAAAATAAATATTACAATTATGTTTATCTAAATCAATGCACCAACACGATATAGAACAGGATATGAGTTCTAATCAAAAACTTATAAAGGTTATTCACTTTTCAATTAAAATTTGATCTTTGAAAGATATAAATTGGATTTCTAATAAGATCAGTGTTTTTAAAATACTTTTATTGTTTTTACATTTCCTTTATTTGTCCTTACATTTTTCGTTATATAATTGAAAATTACTAAAGTGTGTATTTTGTTTTACTGAAAATTTTTTCCTGTACTCCTAATAGCAAAGCGGGCGCAATCGTAAAGCGAGATCAAAACAAAACACTTTTGAGTTGCAATCAATTTATTAAAGTCAAGATTTTTTTGTGAAATAATATTAAATTTATTTTTTACTGCGTCTAAATTAAAAACTCAGTTTTTTTGGCTTAATATTTGGAAGTTTTACATTGAAGCAATATATTTTGTATCTGGAGTTTCACTTAAGTATTCATCGTTGTTCATGGTTCGCAGGTTCAAATTTACCTAATGACGTTACACATAATTGGAGTAAATTAGATTTGTATTATAGATTTTATAAGTATCCATATTTTGTATGTTTTATTTTCCCTTTGTTTTTAACAGATGTCAATGCTATTAAATTTTTTCTATAAATAATAATAACATCTGAGCAATTCAAAAAACTGTTTTTTTCTCTTTTAACATTTTCTTTTATCTAAATAAGTCTTTTTAATTGCTCTAAATAATCTAAAAAGATGTGAGACAACATCTTAATTTCTCTCGCCGTTTTGTATTTAATAATTTTCGTTTGAGACCAGGTTAAAATTAATATTAGAATGCATTGATTTTTAATGTGGTTTCTTAAAAAAAACGAGAAAAGGTCTTAGAAGTGTAAATATTTTTTATTTAACAGTTTAACCTATTTTTGAGGTTCCATGGTGAGAAATATTAAAGTAATTCCGGACTTTAACCCCAAATTTTAATTGTAAGCAAATAAGCTTCAAATAAAACTTTACTTCGACGTTTTGAAGCAACTACGTCCTTCTTCACAGGATTTTAATGTAAGTGAGTAAAAATCACCAAATAAAAATTTTTTATGTAAAATCTAGATAAATTTTAAGTTAATTTTCTCAAATAAATATTATTAATAACGGAATTCGCTTAAAATTTAAAAATTCATTTATTATTGGTGTACTTTGGATGCGTATTCCAAGTAGGTAAATCAAATTCGTTAGTAGTGGACTAACGAATTTAGTTTTAATTTCTTTCTGCGATTTATATCAGTAATCGCAGAAAAAAAACTTAAATATAGACAAAACTTACCGTGCTATTCATAAAATTTTTGGACCCGCTCCAAAGCGCACTGGGTCCACTTTTTACGCAGACCGGGACCGGTCTGCGTAGAAAGCGTTCTCAATCCGTTTTGATTGTCGTACTATTAATCGCGAGTACTCCGCTTTTCTTCTATGCACATTTAATCAAATCTGCGTAAAAATATTAAAAACTGAATATTTCTTAATTAAAAAATTACAATTCTACGTTTAAATTAGATTATCAGTTGCAAGATTTATTAAGTTTTACTTTATTAAATTTTAAAATTTGAAAATAATATGAACGAACAATTCTCTGACACACGAAAGAGGCGATTTGGACGTGTGCATTGCATTTGCAATAACGAACTGGGACCTCTTTCTACGCAGACCGGTCTGCGAAAAAGTGGACCCAGTGGACTCTTTGGACCGGGTCCAAAAGTTTTATGAATAGCACGGTTAATTTATATATTTATTTTAATTTTGATGAATCTAATAAGTGAGTAGTTGTATTTTGTATTTTCCAAAAAATAAAGAAGTCGGTTTTTTCTGTGTTGGTTACGTTTTTTATTACTTCTACGTGTTGTGTTATTTAATTATAGTTGCGTATAGAAAAAGATAGGTCGGCCGTTATTGGGTCGGTGTTAACTACGAAACTAAATACTATACATAACAATACCAGCAAACAATATTGCCATATAGCTTGTCTTACTCGACATTTGATCTTGGGACCTTTATATTATAGTTAAAAATTAGACCAAATATAACTTATTTGCAGATACAAGAGGGTATTGTTTTTTTTATTTCATGTTTGAACCATTTCATATAAACGAAATGGGCTGCTTGGCATTCTCAAAAATCAAAGATTGTTTACTTATGAGCCAAGGTTAATGGACCTATCTAGCATAACAAAATTTTGGTCCGCAATCCCGCCGCGAAATTAGAATTCGTTATGAAACCATTGATTTTTACCAAATTTTTTCGGAAACCGGAGACTAAACAACAATATTAAAACAATTTCGAATACTTTTGTCAACTTCTGGCCATTATTTAGAGCTATTTTAGGCATTAATAAGGTTTTTCATATGTAAATTTATTTCGGTTAAAACATTTTGTAATGATTTTTTTAATACAAAAAAGCACGTCAGAATTTCTTAAATAGATGTTTTATTATTTGTAGTATTTCTAATTTCAAAAATAATACAACAAAATGCATTTCATTTGAAAGGAATTTTGTTTCGTGGTGGGACCACTGACCCAATTTTTCTAATGCTAGGTAGGCCGATTAAAATTTGTAGCCTTAAACCATTATTAGAAATTTAGATGATTTCTAAGTTATTTAAACAAAGTTTTAAGACATTTATGCAATAAAATATCATTTTTTACTTGTAGCTTTTTGGTGTATTCTTTTTTTAAAAACGACCAACAAATTTTTAGATTCCTACCATTATGTTAAAAATATTGCTTATGTTTTGACTGATTTTAGGCTTTAGTGTTTTTGTTTCCGATCTCGAACTACTTTTATTTTTAAAAGAATGCTTTGCAAAAGTTTGAAATAAAATTATATTTTTGATAATATATTATTTATAATCTTCCTACGGCATTTCAAAAGATTGAATTAACGATACATCATTGGCGTACATTTACAAGAACTCGGATAATTCAATAATGTGTCAAGTCAAAAAATGAGCTATTCAGCTTACATGCTTTCGTCAATAAAATCGACCAAAATATACGGGTTCGGATTGCATAAAGCATAGATATTAGATTGTAAAACCTGGAGTTGGGTTTATACAAGTTTGTTTCACAGTCTCTTAACATTTTTTAACTGACTTAAGTTTACTGTTTATGATTTCATAAACTTATTTGTTGCGTATTTTTTGCTCTTTAATGCATATTTTTTATTTATATTGTATTTTTTAAAGCTACCCAAACTGCCTTTTTACAGCAAACACTGTTGTGATTTGGATTTTGGTTGTACAAAAATCATTTGGATATTATGGTAAACCTTAAAGGTGCGGTGCGGAGTCAAACTTTTTTGTCTTTAATTTTAAAAATTTTTGGCGAAAACCTTACCACTGCCCCCAATAACCCACAAAAATTTTTTCAACAAAATATCTCCAGTGGTTCAGGAGTTATGACCCCCCCCCCAAAAAAAAAGGCGTTTTTTGACACTTTTGCACGTGAAAGATTGCTCAATGGGTCTAACGATTTACGTTACAAATTATACACTCAAAAAAAACGGCTATTTTTTACTTTCATTTGATACCTTGATTGTTAATATTGGTGCTGTATTTGTTGAAATATTGCGTTTTCCGTGCAACAAAACCCACGGTTTTTTCGTTAAAAACACTAGTGTTTTTAACGTTAGCCATTTTTTTAACGTTTTTAACGTTTGATAGTTAGCCAAAAATCAAAGTAGGTAGTTAACTACTTTTAAATTATAAGTTGGTAGTTAAGTAATTAAATCAAATTACAAGTAGGTAGTAAGTAGGTAGTTAACTACTTGAAATTTTTAAACTAGGTAGTTAAGTAGTAAGTAGTTAAGTAGGTAGTTAAGTAGTTAATGAAAGTCTTAGTAGAACTAAAAATTTAAATTCTTAACGTTTAAAATACTTTGTTACAGCTTTAGTAATTAACTATTTCCAAATTTTATTGGTTTTTTGCCAGTTCCTTATGTTAAACAGTACTTTGTGAGACGGCTGGACAGGTTATATAACATAAAATTCAAGAAATCGTTTACAAAAAATAGTTCTCACAAATATATCTAAACTTTGGGTCCAATTATTAGTTTTTTTGTTATTTTACTGCAGCACTTTTTTCCCGGTTTCTTGCAAATTTTTTTTTTTGCTTTTTCCTTGTGCTTGGATTTTAAATGATTCTCAGATCCAGATCAGGTAGGATATATTTACCCACAAGTACTTTAGATTTATACAAAAGACAATAAGATTATGAGTTAAACAGGTAATCAAAATAATCCCACACAATATCCAACACAAAACACAGTTTTTTTTTGCTTTTAAAAGTCCACTTGGGGTGGACTTCAAAAAAGAAGATGATGTATTAAAATTGTTTGTCTTATTTATACCATCTTGTTGGACAATGGAAGTGGGAGAGTCCAAATTTCATTCAAGTTCAATATAATTATCATTGCTTTTAAATAATTTCTTTACTAAACGATTTTTTAAATTATACATTGGAATCATAATAATTATGATAAATACTTGTTTAAAAAAATATATTTTTTTGTCTTTTTTTAATTTAAAAACTTAAATACATTAAACACTTAAACAAATACTTAAAATCTGAAACATTAAATACTTAAATATTTAAATGCATTGTACTTAAAAAAAGCAAACAACCATTCAGTGTTTAAATAATAACGCTTCCTAATGACATTCGAGCTTAGACCGAGTGGACGTATGTGGACCGTGGTAAATTAGCATCTTGCATTATGTGCAGTTGCTCACAAAATAACAAAAATGTAGACCTATGAGAAATTTTTTTATTCGGTTATACAATCCAGTTTTATTAATATTTTATTATTCTATATTCGAAGGTATTGGCAATTAAAAAAATCATTCTCACAGCAATCATCTACAATCGCGAAATTGACATTTTTTAAATTAATATGGTTAGGTTGTTTTTAACACATAAAATTACAAACTTCTAATTTACAAATTAACGATTTCGTAATTGTGAAAGATTGCTGAGAGAATTATTTCTCAATTGCCGTTCCCTAGGATTGTTTACAAGAATTACAACTGGTGAGTATTGGTTTCTCGAATAGAAATATTCATTATCTTATTTTTACATTTTTCTTATTTCTTAAGCAACAGAACATATCAAATGCTAATTTACTACAGTCCACATACGTCCATCTTGGTCAGTTCACATCTTTTCTGTCTTAACATACGCATAAGAAGATATCACCTTTTTTCTGCTACATTTTTAGAGTATTTTTCCAGTGCTATTGGTAAAAAGATACACAAGCGTTTTATATTTGGGTTTAATAAAAAATATTATAGGACTAAGCTTTTTTCCGCTTCAGCCTAACTTTTTTGAAGCTTAAATTCAAAAGCATGACAGAAGTATTTATTGATATGGAATTTGCTTATAAAACATTTTTAAAAAGGTGAAATATAAAAAAATCTGCGTTCCAGTTCGTATTTTTGAAACGTCGTAACCGCATATTTTGTTTTGGTCTTCCAACTTTTCCAGACAATTTTAATTTTTTATAATTCTTAATTCTGTTTTAATAGTCTATTTTTTTGTTATTATTACTTTTAAAAATATAGATTTAACGTTTTAACAAAAGCATTATTATTTTTAAGTGAAATAGATCGTTAATAATTTGCACATTTATAATGCTGGTTACGCAACCTAATGTTTGCTTTGCTTATTCTTTATGCTTAGTAAAGCGTAATTTAATCACCCTGTCCTTTTGGAGGAAAATATTTTATGATTAATATTTTCACATTTTTTTAATTTAATGTGTAATTTGTGAAAATTTAGTGTTATTTGTGCTTATGTTACTATGATTCACAATAAAATGTAAATACTGTTTATTAAAAATATCACTACTACTATAAGCTAATAAAACTTTGCTGTCCTAGATAATTATTAGTATTATTATTAGCAGTATTATTTAACTATTTCGACTATTTAACGAGAAAAAAATTAACGTTTTCAAAAAATACGGTTTAATATTACAGAATAAATAATTTAGTGTAATGCAAATTATTGTAATAATTCAGTGTAATCAAAAATGCAAAATTTTGTTTATTTATAAATAAAATAATAATTAACAAAAATGTTAAATTTTTAAAGGCTAAAATTTACTAATTTATATATTTTGTGAAAAGGCAGGAATTAATTCTGAGTTACAATCCGTTTTTTTAGACTTTAATAACCGCAAAATATTAATTGGTCTTCTCAAGCTCAAGTCCCCATACAAATATACAAGGTCATCCAGATCTGTTTTTATAATGCAACTATAAATTATAGCTAAAGGTACATTATGTATAAAAACCCTCACCGCCACCTACAGAAATGGCCCGGCCAGAATCTACTACTTTTCAGTCCCGCTTCATTTCAGTCCCGCTTCGTTTCAGCCCGGCTTCGTTTCAGTACGGCTTTGTTTCAGTCCCGCTTCGTTTCAGTCCCACTTCGTTTCAGTCCCGGAAAAAAATCACCGCGAGCTTCGTTTCAGTCCCGGAAAAAACTCACCGCGAGCTTGGTTTTAGTCCCATTTAAAAAATTATTCTATTTGCTTTTTTATGATCCTTTTTATTGTTTAAAAAATAATTCAAAAAAAGATTTTCGAAAAATAATCTATGAAATTGCTTTTCAAATAATTATAAAATTTATACAAAAAAAGACGGAGCTACGGAGCTCCGGAGAATTCACTAAAGTCCAGGACATACTTTGTGCAAAGTGTCCAAAGGACAGGAACAAAAACTCGATTTTGGGCAATCTGGCAGCGTTTTTCGCGTTTTAAATCAATAAAAACATCTCTAAAACACCTAAAATTAGAGTTTTTGTTTTGTCCTTTGGGAACTTTGGACGAAGTATGAAACAGGCTTAATACTCACCACGGACAGACTGTAATTTATAAATTTTAAAAAAATAAGTTAAATGAATACTTTCATGAATCAAATTTCCAAAACGCCCGAAAATAAAACTTCACTTTAATACTCAGCCGTTCAGGCTGAAGCTTGGAAATGTTTAGCAATAAAATAAACGGGTCAAAAAACTAAAAATAGTTTAAATAAATAAAAAAATCCTAAAATTCTTAAATCAATGCAAAGTGAATCAGATAAGCTCATATAATTGTAGTACAAAGGACTTTATATAAAAGCAAATATTGCGGCAAAATTACTTGCGCTATGACACTAGATTTTGATCGGATTTTTCGTCAGGACTGAAACGTAGTGGGACTGAAATGAAGCTCGCAGTGTTTTTTCCGGGACTGAAACAAACTGGGACTGAAACGAAGCGGGACTGAAACGAAGCAACATAGCAGGAACTAGTTTATGAACGCATTTTCCGACAGTACTGAAGCAAAGCGGGACTAAAACGAAGCAACATAGCAGCAACTAGTTTATGAACGCATTTTCCGACAGTAATGAAGCAAAGCGTTACTGAAACGAAGCAACATAGCAGGAACTAGTTTATGAACGCATTTTCCGCCAGTACTGAAGCAAAGTGGGACTGAAACGAAGCAGTACTGACACGAAGCGGGACTGAAAAGAAGCAGAAGTGAAGCGAAGCGGGACTGAAACGAAGCGGGACTGAAAGGAAGTGGGACTGAAACGAAGCAGGACTGAAACGAACCGGGACTAAAACGAAGCGGGACCGAAACAAAGCGGGACTGAAACGAAGCGGGACTAAATCGAAACGGGACTGAAAGGAATCGGGACTGAAACGAAGCAGGACTGAAACAAACCGGGACTGAAACGAAGCGGGACTGAAACGAAGCGGGACCGAAACGAGGCGGGACTGAAACGAATCGGGGATGAAAACGAAGCAGGACTGAAACTAAGCAGGACTGAAACGAAGCATGACTGAAACGAAGCTCGCGGCGATTTTTTTTTTCAGGACTAAAACGAAGCGGAACTGAAACGAAGCGGACTCGCCTGGCCAATAATAAACTATGCAGCCCCGATTCGGTCTCCAAATCTCTCCAAAACCAGCTTCCAAAAACTCCAAACAACCCAAAATGTTGCGTTAAGAATTGCAACTGGCTGCCATCGCATGGCTTTTTTTTCAGAATTTTTTAAAGCCTGTTGAATTTTTTGGTTTTTTTTAACAATATTCCACTTTAAAATTGTTCTATAAGTTTATTAAGGTACCCGGAACTTTCGTCTTTACATTACGTCTTTCAACATCCCGTATTTTACATCTAGTCTTCAGAAAGCTCGTTTCTGGAATACTTGTCGTTTTGGTGCGATTTTCTAAACGTCATTTAAAAAGACGAGTTTCCCATATTTTGCTACTTAAACAATAGACTGAAAACCTTTTTTTCCTGAGCCTAAGCAAAAGCCAAAATTTAAGCAAAAGTTTGCCATGATAAACTTTTATCAAATAATTTCTTTCTAAAAAATTGAGAACCTAAGCCTAAGAGAAACCTAAAAATCAAGAAAAACTTTATTGTGGTAAAATTACATTTTTATATGCTTTTTAAATTGAAAAGTAAAAATTTTATTTTTTTAATTTTAAGCAAATCCTAACTAAAAATGAAACAAAACTTTGTAATTTGGCTGGAAAATCGAAACATTTTGAAAATACGTTTAGAAAATCGCATCCAAAAAACGAGTTTTTTGAAGACAAGATGTCTAGACGACGAGATGTTGAAAGACTTAATATAAAAGGCGAAAGTTCCGCACACCGTTGCAAACACGGAAGTAGTGATGTTTCTACTTTTCGATATTACGCTCCAGAGCTCCAGCCATTTAAAACGGAGGAAACTATCAAGCTCCGGAGCCCTTCCCCTTAAAAGCATCCTTTCAAGTGTTATGTTTTAAGCTTTATATCCTAATTTTTAAGACTATTATTATCGTTTTTATTAAGTTTGGGAAAAAATTTAGTTTACAAAATTTTTTTGATAGAATATTTGTTAGCAATACTTTATTTATTTAATTATTCATGAGATTATTACCAAAATAGGGTGGAGCTCTGAAAAGCGGAGCTCCGCTCTGGAGCTTCGGAGCTCTGAGCCCCAGGGAACATTACTACACGAATCATAAACAAAAAAATTTATTTCTAAAATATTAAAATTTAATATTCTCGTCATAAAAAAGACACCGTCTTATTTTTAAAAGTTAACCATGTGTGGTCCACTTATAGTTTATCTCGGTGCACTATGTTTTTTG
This sequence comes from Microlaimidae sp. YZB2_3, assembly GCA_030248175.1. Classification (NCBI taxonomy): domain Eukaryota; kingdom Metazoa; phylum Nematoda; class Chromadorea; order Desmodorida; family Microlaimidae; species Microlaimidae sp. YZB2_3. The sequence continues at coordinate 23,421 of JASAMX010024502.1, forward strand.
AAATCTTTTATCTGTTGAAAAATAATTAGATTTAGATTGATACTAAAAAAACTTCAGGTGAGCATATTTTGCTAAGCGTACACTTCACTTATATAATAGTTTTATTAGCTCAGCGCATAGAGTTTAATGATAACTAAGCATTGTAATAATTGTTCTTTAAATCAATCCTAACGTTAGCAAAATATGCTTACCTGAAAATTTTTTTAATCATTTTTTGTAGACTATAGTTTAAAGGAGGCTGTTTACAGGGGCTCGTATTTTTTTACTTATGGCTTTACTGTTTTAGCGGTACTACGGCAAAATAATTCAACACACTAACACATATATGTGACTGTCACTCATTTTTTGTATTTTAAGTTTATTAAAGTTGACTTTTATTCGAGTTACCGAAATGCGGATTCTGGCATTGATAAAAAAATGAATTGTCAAAAATTATTTAGCATATATTGATTTTGATTTTAGTGTGATATTGTTGCTGGCTTTTGCAAATATAATTTTCCATATTTTAAAACTGTCTGTTTCTCCTTCTAACTCATTTATTTTAATTTTTTTTTAATACCAAAAATATAACCTGTAACCTAAATAGTTTTGACTTTGTTATCTATACATGACCATAAGGGCAAAGCCATCATTAAATTGTTTTAAATAATTAATACGCTGAGACGTTTCAAAAATGGGTTTTTATTCTTTTAAATCGGTGAGAAATTTTCCTCAAACAGTCAATTTAATGTGTATCGTTTTTTAACATAAAATGTCTTCTAAGATTTTGAATTTATGGAAGCCAATGTTTTAGTGAGCAAAAAATACAGGAATTAAAGAAACAATATGACTTTTCGCTGTAATACAGTTTTTTGGACTTTTATTATCAGTTTAGTTTTTATTTCATTAGGGTATTACAACTAAATTAAACTTTCCATTAAAATACTTGCGAAACAATGAATGGCCAAATACTATAAATTGAATTAATTCTGTGTTGTTTTTTTTTTTAATTTTTGCTGTGTTTTTCTTAAGTGAAAAAAAATAAAAAAAGAAGGACCAAACCAGAAAAATCCTAAAGTTTTTGTGGAATTTCATGACAACAAATGTTGCAAAGGTTAAAATTTAGTTTCGCCGTGTGAATATTATAAGCTTTTGCTTTTAGCCGTTTTTTATGGTTTACTGTTTGTAAAACATAAGTTTTGAAACCTAGTGTAATTTAATAATATTGTTTATTATTGATGGTTTGAATTTACACAACTTGTTTAATAATTATGCTTATTTTTCGTGCGTTTTAGTGTTTTGTCAATTTAATTACTATACTTTTTATAGCCTTAAATGCGGAATTTTCATAGTTTTACATGCGAATTCGATATGACCACTTTGTTTTGACTACAAATCTGTACTTACAATCAATATAGACCTACTTACTATGTTTAAAAATGAATCTGTAAGTGGTAAGCAATCCGTGTTTTTGTTCATTCACGCTAAGCAAACTAAATTAAACTATCGGATCAAATGGCCAACATTGCAGACAAATAAAAGAGCGAAGGGCCCCATGAGTACAAGAAACTCCTTCGAATTCTTAATAAATTCTCAACACAAATAATCACATTCTCACTAATCTCAAGATTTACGCTTTGTCCTTCCAAATAGCTGCGTTTTTCCTATAATTACTGAAATGATTAAATTTCATGTATGTTCAGATACCACGATCCTTATCATTATGCTTCGTTTTTAAATACATCTGTTTATTTTCATTTTTCTGCAAGATTTATATATTTTTTGGGAATATAAAACTATCCAAAAACTCTGAAGTTTTTATATAATCTACACACATGTTGTACTTTTTTATCTTGGCTTACTTTTTAGCATGTTTGGTTGCAATTTTCTATAGCACTTTTCTGAGTGAATGGCTAATTGGTTTGTTTTAGTACATCTAAAAATAATATGAAATATTTTAGAAAAGTATAATAATATTATTGACATATAACACGTCGGTTGTTCAGTTCAACTATTGTTTATACTAAAAATGGGATCTTAAAACCAATCATTGAATTCACTTCACACGCAATCCATGAAAAAATTTGGGCACGAAGGTGTGTACTTGGTTAGAACTAGCATAAAATATTAAACTTCGCTTCAGTATCTGTTGTTATTTTCCCAAATCCATGTACAATCCACTTGTCAAATTGTAGTAGATATAAACAGTTTCACGAAAAAACAAGCAAAAAATATTTAAAAAATTAAAAGACGGATATTATTTCAAATAAATCGAATCCGTTAATAAATGACGGATCAATCTAACTTCATAAAAAGCTAACAGTATACGTAGCCTATAAATTAAGGTTTGAATTTGGTTTAATTTTTCTCAGTAATTAATGAATAGAATTGTTTTCTCTAAAAAATAAGATTAAAAATATTTATTTGTTTAACAGACTCCGAGTTTTGAAGGAAAAAAGCGATAGGAACATAAATACATTGCTCATAAAACTTTATATAATAACGTAATGTAACTTAGGAACGTTATTTTATTTATTTTTATGAGTAAACTTAAATTTTCAAGCTTACACCAATAATTATGGTAAATTTTTATTGGGCCACACCAGGGGGCCCAAACTCCCTCAATATGCGGCGAGCCACTTTTTGTTTTTGCAATAACTTGGTAAAGAAACAACCAAAATACAAAAAAAACATATAATTTTACTCAAAAAAATAACGAAATGTTTTTAAAAACTTAGATTTTAAATTTTTTGGTTCGGTGCCAATTTTATGTTTAATTGAACTTAAAATTTGAATATGCCAAAAACTTTCCCTCGCAAATTTGCCTGTATCTTTGTTAATAATATAGCTAACGCGCTCGCAAAATACCACAACCGCTCCCCAAAAATAACCCGTGAGCGAGAAATTTTTCGCGGTTATGTACCATTATTATTTAGTTGCGTCTGTGTTCTCCTACCGCCTTCTCACTGCCGTCCTTTACCACTTCATCTATTTTCGGAGACCCTCATGAGGTTGTTTGCTATTAGTAGGCGGTTCTAACGGTATGCAATTATATATGGTATTACGTTCCTGTCGTTCAGGATTTTGAGTTGAATTTACACATGCAGAAAACAATGCTTTTTATGCTGTGAAAAAAAAGACTTTTTTTAAAGCGTTATTACTTAAGCTGTGGAAGTGCTAAAAACTATTTCTATATATCAAAACAATAGAAATCGCCTGGGCTTTAATATAAAATTATTATGAAAGGTTTTTTAAGTTTTTTAATAATGTATTAAAGGTATGAAACTGCTAGAATTTTTTTTGAAAATATCACCATTTTCAAGTGTTCAAAAATACTTCAAATAGTTTAAAGCGACCATGCAAAAGGGGGCATTTTTAATTTGTATTATTTTTTTTCTTTCTAACGCCATATTGAGCGTTATTCTGCGTTGAAAAAACCCCAGGGAACATTTTCTCCAAAAACACCCATAGTAAATTCGGAAAATTCTCAAAAAACACCTGTTTTGTTTTGGAGCATTGTAACAGGTATTATATTCAAAACTAATTTTACTCATTTTTAACCATATTGGTCCGATATTATTAAAAAACGTTTAAATAACGCTATTTTTTAAGTTCTGAAACGTTTTTTCGCCAATAATTTTTCGTAAAAATTTAACTTTTCTTCAAAATTTCAAATTTCATGCATTTGCATTATTTGCACTTCGCATAGTCAAAAACAACGAAAAACTTTAAAAAATTACTTATACTGCTACAATAACAATGTTTTTAAACAAAAATGTTTAATAATCAGTCTGCACTCGGCTAACGAAAACCAGTATTTTTCTCAAAAAATCGATGTAAATTTTAAGAATATCAGTTTTGAAGCTTTTCTTAACAAATAAACATACAATTTCTATATATTTATAGATATAAATTATAAACATGTTTTTATACATTTGAATTGTTTTTGACGGTATTTTTGGCTTATAAAAAAATTACAATTTCTTGCGCATTTAAGACCTAGGCGAAAAATCGTAATCAAAAAACATCGACAAATGGTATAAAAAGTAAAATATCTCAAAAACATATATTTTTATTTTCAGTTTTTTTCCTAATATATGAATTAATTTAGTCTAAGCTACATAATACACACCGATTTGCTCTGGGCTTTGATTTAAGACATGAAATATGATTCATTTTTTTTATATTTTTATATTTTCGAAAATTTTTCCAAAAAAACTTAAATAATTGCACAAAAAGTTAAAAATCTCAAAAAAAAATCTTTTTATTTTCGTTTTTTTTCTCACATATTATAAACATCTGTCCAAGCTACCCAAAAAATACTATTTCGCGCTGGGCTTTGGCTTAAACTCGAAATATTACCCAGTTTTGGAAATTCTTTGTTTTCAACAGATTCTCGCAAAAACTCAAATAATTGCACGAAAAGTGAAAAATTTTAAAAAACATATCTTTTTATTTGCGTTTTTTACTCATATATTATAAACATATGTCCAAGCTACCCAAAAAATACTATTTTGCACTGGGTTTTGGCTAAAACTTGAAATATTGTCCAGTTTTGGAAATTCTTTGTTTTCAACAGATTCTCGCATAAACTGAAATAATTGCACGAAAAGTGAAAAATTTCAAAAACATATATTTTTATTCTCATATATTTTAAACATTTGCCAAGCTACCCAAGCCACCCATGATACGTATATGTGCCTCTTCGCATTTGTGTAAAACGTTTTGTAAGATACTTATATGCCTTAATCAAGTTCTTTCGCTTAAGTCTGTTAAAAATACCAAATTTATTGCATTTTATGGAATAAATGCAATAAATTGCACTACCCAGGGTAGGTTTTTAGAGATCAGGTGCGAGTTAAATTTGAAAAAATAACATAAATAATTAAAATTAACAATAAGATAGTTAATCAAAAACTTATTTTGTTATAGAGATCATACTTTTTCCATTTTTCGTTCCTTTCTGTTTTCCTATGGGGCCGACGCATAAGAGTACGGCACGAAACAGTATCACAAAATAGTCCCGGGTTTCGCAAAAGAGTACGCACGAAATAGTACGCCACAGAACAATACCGTCAAAAAACAGTACGGCACATAAGAGTCCTGTGTGAATTGCGTTTGCTACACCACGCGACTCTGACGCAAAACAGTACTGGCACGAAAGAGTACTGGCAAAAAAGAGTAAGATATTCACGTTTTGCGTTTGACTCAAAACAGTACTGGCACAAAAGAGTACTGAAAAAATAACTTAATGTTAAAACTATTACTACTAACAGCTGCTTAACTTTATTACGATAAAAATTAATGAGCAGCATTTTACACAGCAAACTCTTCTATTTTTAATAGATCATTTAATAAAGTTCTTTGTTCATGTAACTACATAGTGAGTGTTAGCGCCACTGTAAGCCCCTTGAGCTGTTTAATTTGAGTAAATATAGTTGTAACCGTGCCTACCGCAGGTACGTTTTAAAACTTTTTTTTATTTTTAAATTTTTTTTACATTTTTAAAATTTACTGGAAGCTAAGCCTTGGTTTTTTTTTGTTTTGTAAAAACTAAGTTATTTAAAAAAAGAAATTAAAAAAAATCGTAGACAACAAATTACGCTTCATTACTAATGTTCCTTCGTACTATCTGCAGTTGGCTCATGTTCCTTCAAGGTTTCTTATGCTTAAATGAACGATTTGAAACATATTTAACTTGAAAAATGTTTTAAGTTATTTTCTCTTTTAGGAATATTTTTATAAAATTTTTAGAAATTTAGTGAAAAATTAATTTAAAAACAGTTTTGACAGAAATTCAAAAAGCAAAAACAGTTTTATTAAGAAAAAAATAAATATTTAATAAAAATCAGTTTTAAAACCTATTGCAGAATTTAAAACTGTAACTTTCTCATTTGTTTTGTATGCATCATAAAACCAACATATGTTATACAGAGAAGCATGTTTAATTTCACAATTGATTATTTTTTAATTAGGGTAGATGGTAGAATACATGATTTATTTGGGCCTATAACAAATAAACATGTTCCCTGTGGAGCTCCGGAACGCCAGTTTTTGGAGCCTTGCAGAATCTTCATAAAGACACGGGGCGCCAATTTATTTTCAAAATAATTTAGCATATAATTAAAGAGTAATATTTTAATTTTTCTTATTTTTGCGGACGCAAAGTTTCTAAACAATGATAAATACAAAAAATAATTGTAAAAAATGGCTATAATAACATAAACTTTTTAAAATTAAATAAATTGGAGGATGAAATAATAAGTGCGCAGATTCTGACTTTTTTGTTTTAATAATCGTTTTTTCGGAGCATGATAACTTAATAGCACACATAACATAATTGAAAACTTTGATTTAGTTAAAAAAACAAAAAAACTGAATTTTTATTTAAAAAAAATGTATCATGGGTGGCGCGGAAGCGCCACGGGGCGATTTAGCCCCGTGGCGCCGCGCCAACCATTATTAGAGAACGTGGGTAAATTTTGAAATTCAGAACTCTTCTTCTTCTTCTTCTTTTATTATTATTATTATTATTATTATTATTATTATTATTATTATTATTATTATTATTATTATTATTATTATTATTATTATTATTATTATTATTATTATTATTATTATTATTATTATTATTATTATTATTATTATTATTATTATTATTATTATTATTATTATTATTATTATTATTATTATTATTATTATTATTATTATTATTATTATTATTATTATTATTATTATTATTATTATTATTATTATTATTATTATTATTATTATTATTATTATTATTATTATTATTATTATTATTATTATTATTATTATTATTATTATTATTCCAACGCTCCATCCTTAAAAGCGATATTCCTCATTCGTTACTGATTGATCGAAAATAAACATGGGCTCATAAGAAAGAAGAAGGAATTACGCAACTTTCTTAGGAAGCACTTTTTTGATTTAGGTCCTTGTTATCGACTTATTAATCAAAATAAAAAAATTGAAAAATAGACAAATAAAAACTCCCAACCGCACAATAACTGCCTTTTGGCAACAATAAGGATTGTACAGAGCAGACAACCAACATCCCCTCATAAAAACCGCACATAAATAGCAGACCGCTTTTAATTGGTGGCAGAAAGGGCACCAGTTCCCAGCGCCATCTGCTTCAACCGCGCGGAAAACGGCAAAAACAACAGAGTACTTTTTTTAGTTCTTGCATTACTGATGACAAAATTAACTCAAAATTTTATTTATTAAAAAAATAATAATAAGCGTCGGTGGCGCGGGAGCGCCACGCGCCGGTAGGTAATCATCGGTGGTACGGAGGTGCCACACTGCAATTTAACCCACCGCACCGCGCGAACTATACTTAGAGAACGTGAGCAAATTTTGTAATTCATGTTCATCATCTTCTTATTATTATTATTTTCACTTTAGAATTATAATTGCAATCATTGGCGCACGTCATCGCGCCAACTATATTTAGAGAACGTAGGTAAACTTTGTCTGGAGCGCCACTGCACCGCACTAACTACAATTAAACAACGTGGGTAAATTTTGTAATTTAAATTCATCATCTTCTTGTTATTTTTTATTTAAAAAAGTATGGACCTACCTAGCATAACAAAAATTGGGTCGGCGGTCCCACCACGAAACAAAGTTCCTCTCAAATTAAATGCATTTTTTCGATTATAAACTAATACTATACAATAAATCAACCTTTTAAAAAAAAACAATAACGAAAAATTCATACGAGAATATTTCATTGCGCAGCTAAAACTATAGTAAAAAATTTTCTTCTTTTTATATTTAACTAAGCATCACAAAATTTCTCAATAACCAAAAAATACATACAAAACTTCAAATTACGCTTCAATATAGCTCTAAAAAAAAAAAAATTTTTAAATTTAATTTCCAAAAAAATTTGGAAAAAAAGTGGTAGACTAGCAAATGATTTCGGGGGGAGGGACCAAATTTCTGCTGGTAGGAAAAATGATCTAAACATATTTCATTGTGCAAAAAATAGAAAAGCAGGAGAAAAAGGGGCGATTTTTCCCCGGGGCGTATGTTTAGACAGAAAAGATGTGGACTAGTCTGAGATGGACATTATGTGGACTATAGAAAATTTGCGTTTGGTTTGGCCAGCTGCTCTCTAAACAAAAATTTCTGCGATATGATAATGATTTGTTTATACATTGATCTAATCACACAGCACTTTTGCATTTTCTTTGTTTGATGAAATGTCAATTGAAAAAATTATACTCACAGCAATCATTGACAAGCGCGAAATTGCCACTTTTTCAAATTTATTGTTGTTTCTTACACATACAAATATAACCTTAAAATTAAAAAAATGGCGATTTCGCGCTTGTCAAAGATTGCTGTGAGTATAATTTTTTCAATTGACATTTCATCAAACTAAAAAAAATGCAAAAGTACTGTGTGATTAGATCAATGTATAAACAAATCATTATCATATCGCAGAAATTTTTATTTAGTGAGCAGCTGGCCAAACCAAATGCAAATTTTCTATAGTCCACATAATGTCCATCTCAGACTAGTCTAAACATACGCCCGGGGAAAAATCGCCCCTTTTTCGTGATTTATTCTTAGAGCATTTTTAAAGGCTAGTTATTATTTCAATCGATTAATTTTTTTAGCAAAAGTCACAACGTGATTTATTAGCATTTAAGAACATACGATTAAAATAAAAAAAGTTATTTTTTTATTCAAGATAAATATTTGAAATGTCCATCTTTTACTACACGATAATTTTTATACACTGTTTGTGCGCTTACTTCTAATAACCTAAGCGACAGAAAAAAGAATGGAACAAAAATAATTACCAACATTACCACGGCCCAAAAATTATACTTTAATATGCGTAAATTAATTTCTTAAATATGCAAATTTCCATTTGAATCACTAAAATCAGCTAGTTTCTGCACGCAATATCACAGTACTCTTTTGCGTCCGTACTCTTTTGTGCCGTACTCTTTTGTTCCAGTACTGTTTCGTGCGTACTCTTTTGGAAAACCCGGTACTATTATGTGGTACTGTTTCGTGCCGTACTCTTATGATAGGGAGCCCTTATAAGTAGAGTTAGGAGAAGGGGGAGGGAGGTGCCCTACCTATCTTACCCTACCTATCTTAATGGTTAAAATTGATTTAAAATTAAAACTTACGTTTTTGGCAACTCAGACTTAGTTTCTGTAAAGTTTCACCAAAATCCGTGAACTATGAACGAATTTATTTATTTAGGATACCTGACATTTTTAGTTTACGTTTGTCACAGAAGTCACGTGTTAACTTCTTTTTCATTTTTTTTTTATTTTTATTGCATATTAAAATTAGCTGAAGCTGTTTTTACGAATTAGTGTAATTGTGAGTCAAGCCAATATAAGTCGTTGTGATAAACTTTAAAATATTTTGGGTAAGTTTGCAAGTGGTAAAAGCATCACAAAATTCTAATTTTTGCGTTATATGCGACTTTTAGACTCTCATTTTCCGTTAATGATATAAGTTGTTTGCAATTATAAATTGTTTATTTAATGAAAACGTTTATTATGTTTAAAGGTAACAAGACGCAGTTGTTACTTCTGACAAAATCCTTTCAAAATAAATATTCGTTCCGTGAAATAGCAGTTTGTAGTTGAAACTAACGTTTTAATGGCAAAATAATGCTTGATTTGCATCTTTGTAAATAAGTTTAATTAGTTTTGATATCTGTCTGATATATTATGCTGATCTTAACTATTTCTACATAAATATTTGAAATAAAAATATTAGAATAACTGACTTAAATTTGTCCAGTTTTAATTTTGAACACTGTCTATTGGGCCTTCTACGCGTAAAATTTTGTAGAAAAACTAAATACATCAAGATCAGTACATGACGATCTATGTATATAGGAATACGCAGTTCCTTACATAACTTTACGCGAGGCAAAAATAACAACACGTGGCTGAAATTAAGGCTGGCCGAATTTGAGTCAGTTACCCTGCATTTAGAGGCAATGCTTAAATTATTTTTTTGAATTTTTTTATATTGTATAAATTTTTATTTATTCGGTAGTAATCATAAATTCTAAAAAATGGCAATTCAGAATATTCAAAAAATGCCTCGAACATGTGAATTTCTGAATTGCCATTTTATGTAAAAAAAACTTTTGGATTAACTTAGATCCGAGGAAACGTTCGGCTGAAACTTCGAGCTGATGTGTTGGCTGAAAATGAGGACATTGAAACTGAATGTTAAAAAAAACTACTAAAAACTGTAATTAAGCTTAAGCCTTAATCTTAACCAGAAACAGGGATTTGTAGCCAAAATCTTGAAATCGCTAAAACTTATATGCCTAGGCCTGAAATTAAGTTCAAACTATTTTTTATCTTAGGCTACAAATTATCAAACTTTTTAGACGTCTCAAAAATCCTTACGTATAGGCTTCCAATACCTCGTGCTACAATGTATGTAATAAAATTTGTAGTGCACGCATGCTGGATATTATTTTTTTAACCCATTTTTAAATTTTTTCAAAGAGTCGTATTTACATTTAACAAACCGCTGTGAAATTTTAGCTCATGCATTTTTTACGTGTACGTGAACATTTGTTTTTTTTTAATTATAATTTTTTTTTAATTTTATACAGCTGAGAAGCACTTTTTACTGGTCTTAATGAAATGGCAGTTTATTATGGATCAAAGTTTTGACGTTTTTCTTGGTTCGAATAAAATCCAGTCTTAAATATCGAAGAATTTCAAGCTAACGAATGACATCTGATCTATATTATTGCTCTTCATATTGTTTCAATAAATATTTAAAACAATTTACTGAACAATGGTGCAATAATAGTAATAAGAATATCTGATTTTTATTCATCGGCAAAAAACTCGTCTTTATTTTATTCTGCCTAATTTTTTCACCAATATTCAGAGGAATAGAAATTTTTAGAGCTTAATTTATTTACATTTATTCGGAACGAAAAATTCAACCATTTGAATTTATTCGTCTCATCTGAAATGCCTTTTCCGCGCCGATGGACGATGCACAACTGTCATTTGCTCACGTACGGAACGGTCAGTTTCACTCTGATTTTCATGGGCTGCATATTTAGTGCTTTCGCTATTTTTGAACAAAAATCTGACATTTCCAAAGTATTTTGTGTACAAAACGCATAAATTATTAGACTTTTTATTACTGAATTTAAATTTAAATTTAATAGTAAACACATTGTGACAAGTTTGAATTGCTTGTTTTATTAAAACTAGACAAAAGGGTTTTTAAAACTGGATGTTTTTTAAAAGAATTTTTAGAGTCCACCAATTTTTTTTCGAATTTAAACTGAAGTGGTATCAAAATTTATTTTATAAGAGTGCTTGCAAGGCCGACAAATATTGTTTTAAAATAAATTGTTGTCAAAATTTAGGTATAGGTAAAGTATTAAAGGTGAATTTTTTCAGTCTGAAATTAAGGACCACCGTTCCCCGTCAAGAAGAAATAAAAATAAACGCGCAAACACGTAGCCAATAATATTATTAAATTGCCTCATGTGTTTCCTCGCACGTGATATTTTCTCAAAAAACGAATGGTTACTTGACCTCCGCCCACAATTTCACCCCGACGAAATTTATCTTTAGTTTGAAATTAACGGTTAACCTTTTCGGATTTTTTCGCCCAAAAAGCGCTGCAAATAAGAAGAAAAAATACCGTGCCACCGCTGCTCAGTATAAAATCTCACTCGTACCGAAAGCCAAAATGTGTAGTTTCACATTAAGCAGCACTGGTGCGGAATTTCTTCTGCGGATTTGCAGCGAAAAGAATGCCAAAAGGTTAGTTTTAAACAAAATTAAGTTCAAAATAAAAAATTCAATGCACTTTTTCAGACTTCATTTTTTTGAAAAAAAAGTTTTATTCATGTATTGCTGAAAGTCCTTACAACAATGCCATGGATAAATTGACCATAGGCTAAATTGTCAATAAAGTGTATGTATTGCCTACAAAAATGTGTTAATTTAGCATGAAATTTAATGCTTTTGCTAAATTTTCTTTATATTTTAACGGTTAATACATAAATAAAATTTGTCATGATAAAATTTAGCTAGATTTAAGGCCTTGATTGGGTTTAAAAAACAAAACATTTTGTTTAAATATTTTTAGGAATAAAACAAATTTGCGAAACAAATTGTAATTTGCAACCGCATTTCTGAATTCAATGCACAATTAACGCTCGAATTTTTTAATGGTGAATTTAGCTATGAGCATATGGGCACATGCATATAAAATTTGCACGTTCCCAACTGGTTGGAATTGAATCAAACTTTATAAGTGAAAAAAAGCTTTATTTGTACACAATATGGTAGGTTTGGTTGGCGGGTCCGACAACGATGTGCGTGGGTTTGGTCCTGTGCGGAAAAGTGATCATCGACTGCCGTTCAGAAGCTATTCTCACGGACTGCCGAGACTTGGACGGTCCGCTGTCAACAACCTTTTTTTGAAAAAAAAAACAAAACAAAACCGAAACCATTAAAATAGCATACCATAAATCAAATTCTTTTCTTATATCGCCTGGAAATTCTTTCTCTAGTGCTTGATTATGTTGAAATTTTTGTGGTGGCTTTTGTCTTTTTTTTGACAAGCCGAAAGCCACTACAAAAAAGTATGAAATAATTTAAAAACTTTAAATAGGTTTTAGTTTATTTTATACTTTTTAAGGCTATTTTTATCGTTTTTTAAGATTTAAAAAATATGTTTGCAATAAAATTTTTGACAAAATAATTCATGGGATTACCAAAAATATATAATACTATATAATATAATATATAGTATTATATATTTTTGGTATTACTGTTTAATTATTAAAAAAATTAGTTCAAAAATAGAGCGAAACTTCGAACTTTGGGGGCTGCTTCGGAGCTCCGGGGAACATTGCTAGTTCTTATCCTCAAATGCTATGCTCCTGAATTCCGGCCATTTAAGGCGAGAAAAAATTCGAATTTGCGCAGGCTTGATTGTTAAGATTAGTGCAGTGTTTGTCTAAATATTGCGTTTCCCGTACAGAAAACCCTCGATTTTTTCGTAAAAAACACCAAACGACGGCAATGACTTGATTAAGTTTGTCCAACCTTTTTTGAAGTCACTTTGTATTTTTAGCAAAAAAAATTGCGGGGTTTTTGTACGGGAAACGCAATATCTCGACAAATACTGCACCAATCTTAACGATCAAGGTGTCAAATTAAAGTAAAAAAAGCCGTTTTTCTTGAAGTGCATATTTTGTAATTAAAATTCTAATACCCATTGATTAATTTTTCAAGTACAAAATTGTCAAAAAACGCCATTTTGAAAAGTCATATCTCCCGAACCATTGGAAATATTTTGATAAAAAAAATTTTGTGGGCTATTTGGGTCAGCGGTGAGGTTTTCACAAAAAATAATCAAAATCGAAGGCAAAAAGTTTGACTCGGTACCTTTAAGCAGCAAAAAAAAATTTAATTTTAATTTTCTGACCAATATTAAATGAATAAAAGGAGTATTTTCGCGAAAATGAAATCAATAAAATTAAATGGTGTTTTTAGGCAGGTGGCTTTTTTTTATAGAGAATTCTTCTCCTTTTTTTCTGCCAATTAAAGGTGCGGTGCGGAGTCAAACTTTTTGTCTTCGATTTTAATAATTTTCTGTAAAAAGCTTACCCCTGCCCCCAATAACGCAAAAAAATTTTTTTAACAAAATATCTCCAGTAGTTCAGGAGTAATAACCCCCCAAAATGGCGTTTTTCGACAATTCTGTACGTGAAAGATTGCTCAATGGGTATAATAATTTTCGTTACAAATTATGCACTCAAAGAAAGCGGCTACTTTCTACTTTATTTTGATATCTTGATCGTTAAGATTGGTGCAGGCAGTATTTGTTGAGATATTGCTTTTCTCGTACAAAAACACTAGATTTTTTCGCTAAAAACACGAAGTGAAGGAAAAAAAGGTTGGGCAAACTTCACAAAATCGCGGCCATTGTTTGGTGTTTTTAACGAAAAAATCGCGGGTTTTTGGTACGGAAAACGCAATATTTCAACAAATACTGCACCAATATTAACGATCAAGGTATCAAATTAGAGTAGAAAATACCCGATTTTTTAGTGCATAATTTGTAACGTAAATTGTAATACCCATTGAGCAATTAGTCACGTACAGGATTGTCGAAAAATTCCATTTTTGGGGGGTCATAACTCCTGACTCACAGCAGATATCTTGTTGAAAAAATTTTTGTGGGTTATTGGGGGCAGGGGTAATGTTTTCACGAAAAATTATCAAAATCGAAGACGAAAAGTTTGACTATGCACCGCACCTTTAAAGCAAATATAAATCACAAACGAAATTTGTAAGACTCAAGTTAAAATATTGGTTTCAACATGGAAATTAAATGCCAATTAAAACAGACCAATCTCTAAATAAAAAGGTCATCCTATTTGTACCGTGTTGGATTTGGGAAAATTTGTTTATTTATTGATCACTGGTAAAACCTGAACTATATTTCAAACTTAAGAACTTTTTGTTACCTTAGCTACCTACATGTATCGGCAAATTTATAAAAAAAATTTATTATGATCAAATTTAATATATTTAGAATACTTAGAATATTTAGAATTTAATATACTTATAATAATGAATGCTAAATAATTAAAATTTGTTAATACAGGACAGAGTTTGATGAAATTTTGGTGGAATATAAAGCTTAGGGTAAAAATAAGAAAAGTTTTATAATATTTAAAATTATTGTTTGATCCAATTTCGTTAGACATATCAATTATAAAGGTTTTTTTCACAAAAAAAAGATTTGATAAGCTGTGTCCTATGGATGTTTTACTTAACTATTTTTTACAAATTTTTATAAAAATAGTCTATTCTTAAAATAATAAGTACCAAAGTTGTTGATTTATTTTGAATACACGTTTTTTAAATGATATTTTGCACAAATTTGATGAATTTAACTCAAATATGGCTACTAGCTTTTTACAATAGCAGTACGACATTAAAATTGACTGGGAAAAGTGTGATTAAAACTGATGTGCTCTGTTAAAAAATCTTTTAAAAATATCGAACTTGAGGTTATAGGTTCCTAAAGAAGTCTATTTTTGTTTTCTGCATTTTAATTTGGTAAACTGCTTACAATATTAATAAAACTGTTTAACTATCGTTCTTGATTTGAATTTAAATTAAAGTGAGTTTAAATACATATTATTCATTTTGTAAATTAAAAAAAATCAACAAAAAACTTGAAATGTTTTTACTTAAAATTAAGATTGAGAAGTGTTTAAACTTATATAAAAACAAAAAGGTGCTGACATGGACTACAAAGATTTGGAACGCGAAGATTTTAACGACGAAGAAGAGTCAATGTTTATGGAACTTCAACGCAACTCCAAACATAATGTAAATAGTTTCATTTTAGTGCATCACTTTGTAGTAACGAGACATTTTCTAATATTTTGAACTTAACAAGGTTATGAGCGCCCACCAGGTTTAAAAAAAGTAAACTAGCCTTGAAAAATGCTCTAAGAATAGAGCAGGAAAAAGGGGCGATTTTTCCCCGGGCGTATGTTTAGACAGAAAAGATGTAGACTAGTCTGAGATGGGCATTATGTGGACTATAGGAAATTTCCATTTGGTTTGGCCAGCTGCTCACTAAATAAAAATTTCTACGATATGATAATGATTTGTTTATACATTGATCTAATCACACAGCACTGTTGCATTTTTTTTAGTTTGATGAAATGTCAATTGAAAAAAATCATACTCACAACAATCTTTGACAAGCGCGAAATCGCCACTTTTTCAATTAGAAGGTTATATTTGTATGTGTAAGAAACAACTATAAATTTGAAAAAGTGGCGATTTCGCACTTGTCAAAGATTGCTGTGAGTATGATTTTTTTCAATTGACATTTCATCAAACTAAAAAAAAATGCAACAGTGCTGTGTGATTAGATCAATGTATAAACAAATCATTATCATATCGTAGAAATTTTTATTTAGTGAGCAGCTGGCCAAACCAAATGGAAATTTCCTATAGTCCACATAATGCCCATCTCAGACTAGTCTACATCTTTTCTGTCTAAACATACGCCCGGGGAAAAATCGCCCCTTTTTCCTGCTCTATTCTTAGAGCATTTTTTAAGGCTAGTCTACCACTTTTTTTGAATTAAATTAAAAAATAGCCTAATAAACTATAGTTTTAGCTGCGCAATGACATATGTTTATAATCATTCCGTTGCCGAGATAAAATAAAAAATAAGAAGAAGAAGAAGAAGATGAATTTAAATTACAAAATTAACCCACGTTGTTTAATTATAGTTAGTTTGGTGCAGTTGCGTTCCAGACAAAGTTTAGCTACGTTCTCTAAATATAGTTGGTGCGATGCCGTGCGCCAATGATTGCAATTTTAATTTTTAAAGTAAAAATAATAATAATAATAATAAGATGATGAACATGAATAACAAAATTTACTCACGTTCTCTAAGTATAGTTGGCGCGGTGCCGTGGGTTAAATTGCAGTTGGCACCCCGCACCACCGATGATTACCGGCGCGTGGCGCTCCCGCGCCACCGACGCTTATTATTATTTTTTAATAAATAAAACTTTGAATTAATTTTGTCATCAGTAATGCAAGAATTAAAAAAAGTACTCTGTTGTTTTTGCCGTTTTCCGCGCGGTTGAAGCAGATGGCGCTGGGAACTGGTGCCGTTTCTGCCACCAATTAAAACCGGTCTGCTATTTTTGTGCGGTTTTTATGAGGAGATGTTGGTTGTCTGCTCTGTACAATCCTTATTGTTGCCAAAAGGCTGTTATTGTGCGGTTGGGAGTTTTTATTTGTCTATTTTTCAATTTTTTTATTTTGATCAATAAATCGATAACAAGGACCTAAATGAAAAAAGTGCTTCCTAAGAAAGTTGCGTAATTCTTTCTTCTTTCTAATGAGCCCATGTTTATTTTTGATCAATCAGTAACGAATGAGGAATATCGCTTTTAAGGATGGGGCGTTGGAATAATAATAATAATAATAATAAGAAGAAGAAGAAGAAGAAGAAGGTTCTGAATTTCAAAATTTACCCACGTTCTCTAATTATGGTTGGCACGGCGCCACGGGGCTAAATCGCCCCGTGGCGCTCCCGCGCCACCCATGATGAAGTAAAACAAAAAAACAAAAAAGCTAAAGTCAGTGGAGTATTATGATTAGTTTTACGGATTTACATCGGTGAGCAAAATCTACTGACAATAATTTAATTTGGGTAAGTCGAAACTGATTAAAATCTGAGCTCGAGTTTTGAAGAAAAAGTATGAAACCTGAAATTCTAAGACTGGAATTGGAAGCTTATGGATTCAACTACAACTTGTAGAGCATAATGGATCCGTAAATTTGAAGTCGTTGAATAATATGCGCATGCCAGGTTTTCTATTTAAGGCTTCAATATATTCAATTTTGGCGGTTATATATTGCAGACTTTTAAAATTTTTTTTCGGCCCCGAGTTTTCTACTTACTTGTCCAGTATGCTAAACTTTTCCCCTTTCAGTATTATTTATTATCATACACTATTTATTATGAAACTATTATAGGAGATTCTTAGTTCAATAGAAAGAGAATATCAAGAAAAGAAAAAATCTGGAGGTTTGTTGCTGCCAAATATAAATGCAAAGTAGGTTTTTAAATAGTTGACCTTAAAATTGCCCTCATTTATTTCGAAATTTTGTTATATGCAAATTAATTGATATCAATTGTGGATAAATCAAACTGTTGCCAGAAAAGACTCTTCGTCTTCACGCTTACTCGCAGAAAAGTTTTTTTTTTCTTAAAGACGGTTTGCCGAACCATAACTTTTCGAATTCACAGTGTATGGTGTAATACAAACGCAGGGTCATAATGACAAACAAATTTTGCAATCAATGAACAAATTGTGATTACCCCATGCCACGATAACAAATTTTAAAAAAGTCGGGTGGAAAGTGTTTAAAAGTGGGGTATACAAAATCATGGCGCATTTTTTTCGCTTGAATTTTGGTATCCATTGATGCGTCAAGTTTCACAGAGTGAAAAATTTTATTGCAGAAAAAATTAATTTTCAGCGTTTGCCCAGATATTAGCAAGAATATCGCTTGGTTATTTCAGATAATTTTTGGTTTTTTACCAAACACCAGCCACGGTGTGTTTTGTTTGCTTACGTTGGACTTTGCTAACGCATTCTTTCTCGTAAAAATTCAGATGTATTTAAGATATTGAATATGCAAATTTTGTGGTGAAAATATGCAAAATTTTTAATTATACTAATTTCTGTGTCTTTTTATTTATTATATTCCAGTTATAATGTTTTATTTTAAATAAATGATTTGATGCATTTTGAGTTCAGTTCAATATTGGTAGGCGTTTTTTTAATCTCTGGTAACATATTTACTGTTGTTTGGCTGGCTGAGCGGCAAAAAAATCGATGGAATAATGAAGCGATAATATCTAGACAACTGTTGAAAATTAATATCTTTTGTAATACAATTTTTTACTCAGTGAAACCTGACGTTTCGATTGATACCAAAAACCAAGCGAAAAAATACACCATGATTTAGTATACCGCCTTTTTAAAGGTAATTTCTAAAAAAAATCTAAAAGAAAAAGTCTAAAAGTGAGTTTGTAAAAAATTTTGACGGCTGTGATTTCCTTTTGAATTTTCGCCTTTTAACACTAAGCAACTTGTTACACTGTTTTTAAACTTTCGTTTTAGACGATTTTTTTTACAATTTTGAATTGTTCTTTAATAAAACAATTAAAGAAGACGTTCACGTTTTTTTTATATTTTAAACTTATAGATATTCTGGAAAGTTTAAAAAAAAGATTTGAATTTTCAAATAAAATAAACAGTAATTTGATTTTTTTATTTGTAATTTTGTAAAAAGTAAAAAAAATGGAAGGATAAATTATAAAATGAATTATGGTGTTGGTATTTTATTTGTTCATTTTTGATAAATAGTTTTCAGTAACAAAAGAAAATAATTTTTTGACCCCCTAAAAACGTTTTGGGTAGACACCCCCCCCCAAAAAAAAAGGTTTTAAGTTTCAAAGCCAACCAGAAAGCACATTAAATTGGAATTATAATATGTCTGTGCTACCTTACATGTGGAAAGAAAGATCAAGCATTAAAAAAGTAATAGCGACTTGTGAACAGATTTTTTTATATTAGGCTGGTTCATACTTATGACAAAACGTCCTTTGGACAAAGTCCAAAGGACAATTTTAGAAAAACCAAAACGTCCTTTGGACAAGCCAAAACGCCCTTTGAACTTTTTCCTTTGGACGAAGTATGAATGCTTCTTGAAATTTGTCCTTTGGACAAAGTCCAAAGGACAAAATTCAAAAGGAAAAGTCCAAAGAACAAAAAATATGAAAACGTTGTCCTTCGGATTTTATCCTTTGGACAAAATCCAACGGACAAAGTTCAAAGGACGTTTTGACGCTGTATTTGTCCTTTGAACAAAGTTCAAAGAACTTTTGTCCTTTGGACTTGGTCCAAAGGACGTTTTGTCATAAGTATGATTAAGTCGCACAAACCGCGCGCATGCAAATTACCATAAAAATTTCAACAAACAAATTCAACTCAAATTTCAGCAATAGATTTGCCATGGGGAAATCGAAACTTTATTATTGCGATAAAAAGTAAGGATAAAACGTTTATTGAGTACATAAAGATAAGACGTTTCGGATTCAGCTGGATCCATCATCAGTTATACAATACATTTCTAAACTATAAAATTACAAAAGATTAATAATGTCAGTGAATTTAACATAATATGGGAAAGTTACACTACTAATAAAACATGCTGATAAAACATATATGGGCAAAATAAAAAAATAGCACTAAGAACAAGGAATATGAAGAAAATATTAAAAACAAAAAAGCTCAATACTGCCAAAATTTTTATTTAAAACAGGCTTATGTTTCTTAATACAGAGACTTTCCTTAATTTTAAGACGGAACTCGTTAGAATCAGATGCTAAAACATGAAAATCATTAAAACTCGGCTCCACAGTTAGGTCCTTACAAAATAGAACATGATCATGTATGGCGGATGGCTTAGATAAAACTGAACGCAAGCACGAAATACCTATGTGCTCTGAAATCCGGGTACCTACTGTATGTAGCGAGTAGACTCGCCAATATAAGCAAGGGGGGTTAAAATAAATCCGAGAAACGCAAAATACCCATATCGTTTTTTTTTTATGGAGTGCATTTTATATACCCATATAGTTTTTCGATTTTAAAGAAAAAATAGGTAAAAACGCTCATTTTAGGTCGAAAAGCCCTTTTTATTGCATTTTTGAGCTTTTTACTGTGTAAATCATTCATTTTGACCTCAAAACTTAAGTTTAGAAGCAGTTAGAAGTCATTTTAAAGACATTTTTTTCTTCATTTTTCCAAAAAATTTGGGGGTTAACTTTTTCTCTTCCCCCCTCCACTTCTGAGTAAGGGGGAGGGGTTAAACCCCCCTTCTCAGAATTTGGGGGGGGGGTTAACCTTTCCCAACCCCCCCCCCCCCGTGCCCATGTATGGGGTGTACCCAATATTTCCGCGACGCCTTAAAATGGGCTTAAAACAAGTAAAAAAAACGTAAAACAAGCTTATAAATGCTTTAAAACTGTGTAAAATTAAAATAAGACCTTATTGCAACTTATAAATTTTATTTTTTTAATTTTTTAAATAATAATGTGTTTATATATTCTTAGAATTAGATTAGAAATCATAGTTTTTTTTAATAATTACGTAATAATAGAATAGTAATTATATTGTCTTGATTATAGAGTCAAGCATAGGTGAGAAAGGGGGGGGGCAGTGTGGGGTCCACTCCTCCCCTGAGCCTCTGAAAATTTTGGAAAAAAAATGAAGAAAAAAATGTCTTTAAAATGACTTCTAACTGCTTATAACTGAAACCAATTAATATAAAATAATCTTATATTAGCAATGAATTTTTTAAATTTTCATTAAAAACGGGTAAAATGATGTTTTTTTATAAAAAAGGGCCACAATCAAAAACCAAGCCTACGTTCTCAGCTTCAAGTATTTTACCTATAGTTTTTTTTATACTAGAATTAAAAATTAATTCCATCAGGGTGAAAATAGCTGTGTATTCAAGTAACCACTCTTTCTTTGAGAAAATATCACGTGCAGATAAACATGTGACGCAGCTAAATAACAAATGGTTACATAACCACAGGCAACTTTTTTTTATTTTCTTTTTTCGCGCGTTTATTCTTTTTTTCTTCCTGCCCGAGAGCGGTTAGACCCTTATTTCAGCTTAGAAGATTTCAGCTTTAGTTTTTAAAAATTTTATTAAGATGAAAAATTCCGTGATGATGCAATTTGACGTGATTTGTGATCGCAAATTCTCCGTAAAACTGAATTAAAGTTCAGTTTAAAGTAGGAGCGGGTTTTTTATAGTTCCAAAAATATAAGGCTTATTTTATTAAGTGAAAAAAAGTCCATCATTATATGGCAATGCTACACAGTCAACCCACCCTTAAATTTACCTGGTTTAAGTTTATTCACCGGTATTAAAATGAGAGCAAGTCCAGTTTACTTTTGTGTGTTACAAATTAAGTTCCTGGTAATTTTTCAAAATCAAAAATTGTTTTTTATGAACCAAAATTAGATTTTTTTAGTCATAAAATATTCTTAAAAAATTAGCGCGACGTTTGGAACATCCTAAGTTATTTCAAAATAAAGTTAAATAGGGTTTGTGCAAAAACTTTTGATGGTATTTGGGTTTAATTATGTTTTGTCATATGTATGTATGTAGGTTTTGTCATGTCATGGAAAGTTATGTTACAAAACAGTAAACTTTGTATTTTATATGAATTTTAGTCCAAGTTAAAATATTTTAGGTTAATGTTGGGATTAATGACAGTTACAAGTCTTCTGTAAGTTTGTTAATCTTTTTATTTTAACATATTAATATAAAAAAATTTCATGAACATAAATAATATAAAATTTAAAAACTTTTTGGGATGAAAAAATCTGCGATGGTTGTCAACTTTAACTCTTTAAACTCTGATTTAGTGTATAATATTAATTGTTTTATTCAAATAGAAAAACCAAAGTTTAAACATCTATCACTACGAAAAATTTCTTCAGTAAAACAATTTTACTTTCTTTACAGACACATGCTAAAACAAATTACAAAATATCATTTTGTTTCTATTTTTGCACTGATTTTCGTTTATAAGTTTTAAAGGTTCTCATATGAAGTTCAAAAAACTTTAGGTCGAAAAATTTTCAGCCTAAAACAAAAAAATTACAGCCCTAAAATTGTCAAAGAAAAAAAAGTTTGAGAATTTTAGAAGTATGTGGATCAGTAACACAGCCACAACTGCTATGGTACTGCCAATTGCTTTGTCTGTGCTTGAAGCGATAATTGAAGAAGAAAAGAGTACGCTAGAAAAGGTTAATTTTATTTTAACTCAGAATAAGTTTAATCATAGGTTTATAATAAAACTATTTCTGAAAAATGCTTTAAGAATAGAACAGGAAGAACGGGCGATTTTGACCCGGGTGTAATGTTTGGAAAAAAAATGCGGTCGTACTTTGGAAATTAGCTACTACTACAGGAAATTAGCCTGGTTTGTGCAGCTGTTTACTTAATAAATACTGTATTGTAACTGTAATGTAATAGACTGTATCATAATGATTTGCTTATTTGGTGAACCTATTACTAAACCCAGCTGCAGTTTTTCTTGTCGGATGAAGTTGTAATAAAAAAACTCATGCTCATAGAAAATTTTTACGATTGAGCAATACGTAATTAACTGAGTATGGAAACATAA
>JASAMX010024505.1:0-15915 GCA_030248175.1 Microlaimidae sp. YZB2_3
TTGTGTTTAAAAGTGCGTAAAAAATTTTGAGAAGGACTGGGAAATGACAAACACCCAAAAAGAAAAAAGTTTTTATTTTTTATTCAATAGAAAAGCAGTGAGCTACTTGGAGCGGGCAACGCCACGGTTCTCTAGTAGACCCACAGAGTTTTAATAGAAAGCAAGATGAAAGTAAGACGTAAAATACCAACAACAAAAAAAAATTTTTTTTTAGAAGGGATATGAAATATGAAAAACAAGTTAATTGCAATTACACAAACATTAGTTACATAAAATTTGCATAAATTAATAAATGAAGTAATTATTATTTACCGATTGATCCAGTGTGTTGTTTGCTAGAATGAAGTAAAATCAAACAAACATATGCATAATTAGTTGAAATTAAAAACAGTTTTTAAAAAACATTATATATTACGATTATCAAAAATATGTTTTGCTCCTAATTCTAGACACATTTTTTGATTGCATTTAAGATCATGATAGTCGGAGCTTTTCAATAGAATCCATCATAATTCTTAAAGCATTTTATATCGTAAATTTTAATAGATTATTTATAAAGCAATACTGTTAACAAAATTTCAAAAAAGTGATATAGTATACATAAAGTAACATACCACAGTATTTTTGCATTCCGTTTACGCTTCCGTTTTTCTCCTCGTGTACCATCGTCGCTTGGCCCTTGTTCTTGCGTTTCATCTGGCTGCTCGTTGGGCGTTTCGGCGGGATTCGTAGACAGGAGTCCCATTGTAGCTGGTGGCGCTGATCGCTGATCGTCCATTATTTTCGGACTGCTTTTGCCCGCTTAGCTGGAGGGTAAGTGGTACAGGTGCTAACAGCTGTTAGACCGTCGCTGGTGAGCAGTGTTCTTCATTTCTCTCGTTGTCACGTTTCATATTAAAATATAAAATAAATAAGAGTAAGATACACAGAAAAGTCAACGTTGTAATCTTCAGGATAATATTATACCAAGAGTAAAATTAGAAGAAGATTTTTGCTTATATACAGAAAAATCGGTCAACATAAAAGACTTCTCCAAAAAGACCAAAAACCTCAATAGTATCATTTTTTTCCATACAGAATTGTGACTAAGAAGGATTTGTATTTTGTATACTCATTCTATGTATAGTTAAGATCTTGGCATATCACCAAAATTTCCTTAAGTTTTTCTCCGTGTTAAAATCTGGTTAAATCTAGCTGTATGGATAGTGTTTAGACACTATTCTTTAAAAACAGCGTATGAAAAAATTACTAATAGCATGGAGTATAACGAGTCACCCATCTAGAGTAAAAGAATATATCCCATCTCGGGATAATAGCATGATCCATCACGGATCTATAGCTGCTTAAAGTATAATATTTAAAAATTGCATGGCATAATTTACAATCTTAAGATTTACAAGTCTTTATTAATTTACACGTATCTTTTTTGTTAAGTATACCAAATTTAATGAGCATAGGTCAATATTTTTTAGTGAAATCAAAAATAATATCAATTAGTTCTTTATCATGATAATGAAGTTTAAGAAACTGTTTATATAGGTCTGATACCTTCTTAAAAAAATTCTGTTTACTTGAGCAAATTCTACCTATCTGAATAAGTCGTGTTAAAAACACACTATTTCCAAGATTTTTTGACACATTGCTGTGTTTATGAACAAAACGCACAACTTTAAAATCTTCCACATACTCTCCGCCACAACTTTAAAGAAATCTCAAACAAAGCTTTGGCTAAAACCTCTCTTCTTTTTCGTGCTTTTAAAACTAAAAATAAAACTGTTCTATTACGTGCTTACACAACGTTTATTTGCCCTCTACTTGAATACAATATATTCCTTAATTATTATTTTTTGTATGTATTTATTTTTTGCAAATCTTGAAATACTTCAGCCAATTTGTTTTAGGGTGCCGATCGCTTATCTTCCATGGGAGTCGCGAATTCTAATGGGATAAAAGCGGTTGGTGGGCTGACTTTTTGGTTTAATGTATTTCATATTATTACTACTAGTTTTCTGTTTTGTGGTGCATACAAAATCAGTGCAATGTGTCTATTGCTTATGTGTGTCCCTGCTTAGTCAAAATAAAATACAATACAATACAATACAAAACATCAGTTTGGTCATATCTTAAAAAATATATTAAATGTGTTAAACGAGTACAGCAAATGTTTACTAGAAAGTTGTTTTCTAGATGCTCATTAAAAAAATTTGCTGCATGGATTGTATAAAATATTTTGGAATTGAAGTCTATTCATATAAAAAATGACATGATCAATTGCTACAAAATCAAACATAACAAAGTAGATGTAAACCCATCAGATTTTTTAAAGTTTTCTGCTTAGCCTAAAACTAGAAACAACGGCTTTAAATTAGTATTGGAAAACGTACGCGTTGATGTTTGTAAACACTTTTTCTCCAATAGAGTGAGTCCTTCATGGAACTCTTTACCACTTGATATGGTGTCTGCCCCAACAGTTGAATTGTTTGTCAAAAAGCTTGTATATATAACCACAACCCCCTATTTGTGTTTTGTGTTTTAAATTTTAATTTTTTTTTGATTCTGTGTTGTTTTGCATTGCTACAATCTTGTATGTAAGTGTGTTTATGTATGTTTATGTATGTACGTTTGTATGTGATGTATACAATAAACATTGAACATTAATATTGTGTTTTTGTTATATTCTATAAGTTGCAATAAACAGCTTATAAAAAAGTGCACTAGCAACTAATGTAGCTTTTGTTGTATCTAACGTTTAATGTCATTTCTTGTTCAGAAATAAATTTCTCTAAGTTTCGGTTATAATTGTTAATTTTGCATTCCTAATTACAAAAAGTGAGAAATCAAAATCAAAATGAATTCATCTAGGCTATATAACAAAAATGTGGTTTAAAAATGTAAAACTTTTATTATGATGTCTAAATTAATAAAATTAAATTGAATTTGAGAATTCAGTTGAAAAAAGAAAACGATTTATAATAATTTTTTTCACTTTGTAAAACTAAATTAAATTAAAAACAAATAAGGTGCTTTTACTTAAATTAAATCATTTCAAAAAATGAGAAGATCAGCGCAGTAATTCTACACTTCATAAAAACATAAATAAATTGTCAATAAGATTAAAAATGAAACCTTTTAATATTGCCTTGAGAGTCAGCAGTTATTGAATTTGTTGCTTTAGATATGATGCAAATAATTTTCCTGTACCATTTATGAAGGGAAAAAATTCATGAATGATTGTGGTGAACAGATTTTTAACAGATCTTAGTTACTAGTTTTTTCAATGGGTAACTCGATATTTATAAAAATATCTAAAGAAACTACTTTTCATGGAATCTGCCATATTGATAGCAATGGGTCCATTTTCGTTAACTTATTTTGGTTGGCGCTGTACATCTGTGGCTGGATATTTGTTATTCTGGCGTCGGGGAATATTGTCTCTCAATACATTAACAAAGTATCAATCATGTTAAATTATTATAAAAACAAACCCAAGTTAACATATTTTGTATTTTGTAAAAATATTGGAGGCTGGCTTATACTACATCATTTAAGACGTATGACGTAGCACAGATAATTTCGCACTATTATACTAAAGACGTATGAAGTATGGCGTATAACTTAAGATGTAAGAGAAATAGCACCGTACGTCAGTTTTGACATACATAAACTTAGCAAAACACAGCGCAAATTTACTAACTGTGGCTATTAAGTTATAGCTTGCTGCGATGGATTTTTTGTGATTTTGTTTATTTTTAATTGTAAAAAATATATAAACAGTTAATCCAGACAATAAAATATGTCAGAAAGCTTCGTGCAGAGCAAAAAATTTATAAATATCGTTCGAAATTGACTTAACCCGTTCCCGTAATGACCAGCAATACGTATATGTTCTTGGTCAGTTTCGTATTGCTCTGCGATAGAATCAAGCACCATACAAGGGATGAAACATAAATGAATTAGGAATGTTTTTCTTGGGGATTACTTAACAAAATTATTTTCAATTTTAACCAGACCTTTCGCAATAACCTTTCAAATGTATCTTCAAACCTGTCCTATATTTTGAGACAACTCAATTTATGTTTATCCCATCGCAAATACGACAGATCCAAGCAAAAATTTTTTTTGGAATATTATTGGAAGTTAAAAAAAGTCCCTTCACCGTTATATTAATTTGATAAATTTTGAATATTAATTTTAAACTGTTTTCTGTAATGCCACTAAACAATTTGAGAAAACGTTTACATCAATTAATATTATCACCATTTCTAAACGCTATGTAATGTAATAAATTATTGGATTTGGGTTTTTGGACCATTACCCTCATTTTTGTTAAGTCTTTTATAACAAGTCACTGAGGTGACAACCACATTGTATTTACGTATTTAATAAACATACACACACAGACCTGTGTACTGCCCCTCCCCCTCCTCCGGGGTTTTATTGGGGGGGAGCAATCCAAAACGGGGGGATCCGGGGGCAACTTTTTTGAAACAGGGGCAACAAAACGGGGGACGGCAAGCAGGGGAGAAAGAAAAAAAAGAAAAAAAAAGGGAAAAGGGAAAAAAGGGACAAAAAAAGCGAAAATAGGGTAAAAATAGGTCTAAAATGGCTTAAAATGCGTTGAAATAGGCTAAAAACTTCGCGATGATGGCGTCATTATAGGTCAAAAATGGTGTCATGATTTTAGGTTACTTTTTAATTTTTGGCGGGGGGGGGGCAATAAAACGGGGGAAGGGAAGCAAATCCTTCAATAAAGCGGAAGGGGGGCAATTCCAGACCGTGCACAGGTCTGCACACAACAACTTACCTACCAATAAGTAGCTAAAAGTTTAAATAAAAAAAGCCTTTTTCGGGTGGTAATTTGCTTTATTATTATATTACATACTTTGTGGGTGCTTTGTTACCATGTATGTATTATTTGTGGTTGCTTCCACATCTTCTATGCTGATACACAAAAAGGGAAGACAAGACACAATGACATTACAGTAAACTGTGTCATTTACTGGGGCATTGTGGATTGATTAGCAGCTAACATTGGTATAGATCAACTATAAATCTATATACATACAACTTTAAAACTCTAAATCCTATGATAAAAGTTAATCATAACATTGCCCGCCAATCTGACAGGGAGGAGTTCAATACCACCTGGCCTAATAAAATATTAAATTCACCACAAATACTCAAAATAAGGTTATTTTTCATCGGTAACGCGAGACATTTATACGCCACCTTTCGTCGCCAGATATCCAACTTCATTGCGGCGGGAAATAAAGTTAAAATTGCCACCAAATTGAAAAACAGCACGATGGCGACCTAAAACAGGATAGAAATAATAAAAAAAAAACAAAAAAAAATAATTTAAATTTTATGCGTCATAAATCGGCAGCATTCTTTTGTTTATTTTAATTATTGAAATTCTTTTTTCTGTATTGCAATGAATTGCAATGCAATTGCTGCGGCATTTCGTGCCATTCTTGTGACACGAATTTTCCCCAAAGGGACAAATTGGCTCAGAGTAAATGAAGAAGGGTTTAACACCGCTTTCTGGGGATTAAAACTCGAGAAACGAGTTTTTTTTACATGTTTTTTTTTGTTTTTTTTTAATTGCATAAACTCAGATTGCTAGTGTTATGTTAAATACTTAACTACCATGATTTTGGCTAACTATTTAACTACCTTTTTCTTTTATAAAAGTAGTTAACTACCTACTTAATTACCTAATTTAAAAAAATAAAGTAGTTATTACAAGTAGTTAACAAAGTAGTTAAAAAGTAGGCAGAAAGTAGTTAGCTACGTGGGCAGAAAATAGTAGTGAGGTAGGCAGTCAAGTAGTCAGTGTTTTTACACAAACAATCAATATCTGCGGGGCGATATTAGGTAAAAATCACAGCCGTTTGAAAAAAAAATGTGTCAAAGCGGCAGACCTGTGCACTGCCCCCCCCCCCGGGGTTAAAACGGGGGGGCAATTCCAAAACGGGGGGGGGCCCGGGGGGGCAACTTTTTTGAAACGGGGGGGGAGCAATAAAACGGGGGGGGGCAAGCAGGGGGAAAGAAAAAAAGAGAAAAAAAGGAGAAAAAAAGAGAAAAAAGAAGGGAAAAGGGAAAAAAGGGACAAAAAAAGCGGAAATAAGGTAAAAATAGGTCTAAAATGGCTTAAAATACATTGAAATAGGCTAAAAACTGCAAAAAATTCGCGATGATGGCGTCATCATAGGTCAAAAATGGCGTCATATTTTTAGGGTACTTTTTCATTTTTTGGCGCGGGGGGGGGGGGCAATAAAACGGGGGGGGCAAATCCTCCAATAAAACGGAGGGGGGGCATTTTCAGACCGTGCACAGGTCTGAAGCGGACAGTCATCTACAGTAATTTGCATGTGCTGAGAATACTTAACAAAAATTCATGTTTCGCCACTACAAATACACAGTGATTTTATACACAAGGACAAGGTGCTTTATAGTTTATACACCTAAATAAAAACGCTGAAGTTTAGATGTATTTGCGAACCCTAACCTATTCCCACCGTTATACAATAAAGTGGGTGAAAAATACGAAACTTTTTTAAAATAAGTTTTCAAATTACGTAAGCAAAACATGTAAACTTAACAACAAATTATTTTTTCTTGTAAACAACTTCTTGAATTTAAACTATTTTATATTATGTGTTCAGCCACTTTGAAAATATTGCTAAACATAAAAAACTGGTGAAAAACCAATAAAATTTGAAAATAGTCAATTATTAAAGATTTTACTAAGTCTTTTTAACATTAAGAATTTAAATTTTGGTTCCACTAAGGCAAGTATTATGTTTACTTAAAAAATTTACTACTTTACTACATACATGGGCAAGTTGGTCCGGAGTGTGGGGGGGGGGGGTTAAACCTCAAATTAGGGGGGGGGGTTAAAATCCGAGAAACGCAAAATACCCATATCGTTTTTCTTCTGGAGTGCATTTTACCCATATCGTTTTTCGATTTTGAAGGAAAAATAGGTAAAAAACGCTAATTTTAGGTCAAAAAGCCCTTTTTATTGCATTTTTGAGCTTTTTATTGCTTAAAACATTCATTTTGACCTCAAAACTTAAGTTTGGAGGCAGTTAGAAGTCATTTTAAAGACATTTTTTTTCTTCATTTTTCCAAAAGTGGGGGGGGGGTGAACTTTTTATCCCCCCACTTCTGAGTGGGGGGGGGCTTAACCCCCCTTCTTAGAATTTGGGGGGGGGGGGGTTAACCCTCCCACCCACCCCCCCCGTGCCCATGTATGCTTTACTACTTACTTAACTACTTACTACTTAACTACCTAGTTATAAAAGTTCCAGTAGTTAACTACCTACTTACTACCTACTTGAAATTTTATTTAACTACTTAACTACCTACATATAATTTTAAAATTAGTTAACTACCTACTTTGATTTTTGGCCAACTATCACAACCAGTAGCGTAGCCAGGATTTGATATCGCGGGGGGGGGGTCTGTGGGGGAAGACTAACCATGAAAGGGGGTCTGGTGGTGCGGGCGCCATCCTGAAATAGGGGGTCTGGGGGGGGGGGGCGAGAATCCTTCCCAGTGGGGGTCTAGAGGCAGAGCCCCTTGTCAGAGGGTTCGGGCGGCAAATACCCTTCGGGGGAGAAAATTTTTATTTTAAGGCGGTAAATAGTACATTAGAAATTTGAATTCCAAATGATTATTTATTACAAAATTTAAGGTTTTTCCCTTTACATTTAAAACATGTATTTAAAACTTTAATAGTGTTTATATTAGTTTTATTTTTTTTATTTTTTTATAGCAATAGGAGTGGGCCGGCGATGGATTAATTGAGTTGAGTCACATGTCAACAAAAAAAACGGTTAAAAGACTATAAACAAATTAAAGTTGAAAGATTAAAAAAATATTATTATTAACGTCTATTTTAAATAAATATTCAGATGCTAAAACTCTAAAAAAACCTTGAAAATTTAGATTTAACATAAGGCGACTTTTACTTTAACAATTACTTTGCCAGTTAATTTGGTTTATTTATTAGATAAAAAAAAGATTAAAGAAAAAGTCGCCTTATATCAAATCTAAATTTTTTCAATGTTTTTCAGAGTTAGATCTGGATATTTGGTTTAAAATAGATGTTAATAATAATAATTTTTTATAATATATTTTTATAATATTTTATAATAATAATAACCGTTTTGGTGACGTATGACTCAATTAATGCCGTCGTCGAATTAATATAGCTGATTGACGCATGCAAAAATTTATCCACGCTGTGGGAATGTCTTACTTTCATTTTCGGCAAATGATTAAAAAACGCAAACGAAAGCTTTTACACTTATTCTTCATATTAAATTTTGTTGTTTCTGAAAGCTTAATAAAATTTATAATTAATTTGCTTATTTTAGGGAGACTTGTTTCAGTCTTTTCTGGCATTAAGTTTTTTGACTTATTGTAGCTTTAATACTATTCCATTTAATATTTGTTTTCGAAACTTCGTTTCGGCTTTTGCTAGAATTTCCGTCTTTTAAAACATTGGATTCAATATCATTTTTCAAAAAAACGAAAAAGTAAACAAAAAAAATTACAAAAACTTTTTAAACTTAATAATATCAATACAATCCAAAATATCAAGTTTCATATATATATATATATATATATATATATATATATATATATATATATATATATATATAGATATATATATTTTTAAAAAAAAGTATATTGTAAAAGATTTTTGTATGTGTAGCAACTCCCGTTTTTTGATGCTTAAAAAATACAACGCCTTATAAATGCCAGTTGTAAAAGAAAAGTTAATGCAGCGAGTAATTTGCAATGCAGAAAGGCGTTAAAGGTCTGAGGCTGGAGATTAAAATATCAACTCTTGTATTGCCTATATTTCATCAAAAAACTAAAAACGACTGATTTTTTTGTATTCTTATAGTAGATACTTTAACCTTGAACTCAAACAAAAACGAATTTTCCATAGCTCTTTTAAATATTTGAAGTCGTTAGGTGTTTAACAGCAGTTTATATTAAGATTATAATAACAAACCAACAAATGCGATTTAATGTACCTATGTGCAATTGAATAATTTTGTTTTGCATAAAATTTTTTATAAACTACATTTTTTTAATCAAGCTTGGATAACAGTTAATTTAGGCATAGTTTTTCCAGACTATTGATATGGACTACTGACACTTAAACACATGTTTTGTGTTTCAACGCGCACACAAAAAAAAACAGCCGAACATTAGAAAATGTTTACCTTCAACGTTATGTGATTTTAAGCTGTAAATAATAAAAATACTAAAGAAAAGAGCATGAGTAAATTTTTAATTTATCTTACGTTTTTTAATTTTATTTAAGATGATACAGTGAGCGGTTATTGGTGGTTAGGTTATTTTTTGTTTGTTCCTTTTGAAATTGCCATTTTCCATAAAAAGGTAAGGAATTAAATCTAAACCAAAAAATAACCACAAGAGAATGTATATACTGTGTGAAGTTACTTATTTGTAATTCAGTAAGGAAAAGTGTCACACCCAATGCCAATGCGCAACTTAATTGGTCGTCTTTTCACATAGAAACTATGGGCAATAGAGCATACACAAGAATGAAATTCAGGTGAGGCGACAATATTATTAGCATCTACGTGCAAAAAATCAGCTCCAAATATTTACCACAGGAAAAAATTTTCGGAGGACCCCCCCAAAAAAAAACGAAAGTCAAAAAAGTTAAGCAAATTAAACTTATTAGTATGAAATTCAGGTATGTTTAGCAAAATTTTTTTACATTTTTTGTATCAGAAAATATCGGTAATATTTTAGTCATGTCAAATATTTAGATTTTTAATTGGCTAAAGAGCTATTTAAGGGTTGTTGATTTTAGATGACGCCATCAACAACGGTTAACCGCGCTGTGACTTTAATATAAGGGAAAGAGCTCTCCGCGCTCTTCCTGATTGTTGCAATTGAAACCACCCGCTTCGCGGGTGGTTTCAATTGACAATCAGGGAAGAGCGCGGAGCGCTCTTTCCCTTATATTAAATGGGTTAAGTCACTGCGGGGTTAACCGTTGTGGATGGCGTCATATAAAATCAACAAAACATTGAATAGCTCTTTAGCCAATTAAAAATCTAAATAATTTACATGACTAAAATATTACTCATTTTCTTCTGATACTAAAAACCTTAAAACTTTTGCTAAACATAGAATTTCATACTAATAAGCTTAATTTGCTTAACTTTTTTGACTTTCGTTTTTGTTTTTTTTTTTTGGGTCCCCCAAAAATTTTTTCCTGTGGTAAAAATTTGGAGCTGATTTTTTGCACGCAGATGCTAAAGTGTCGCCTCAGCTGAATTTCATTCTTGTATGCTCTATTGCCCATAGTTAATTCTCTGCTCATGTGAAAGTCGACCAATTTTTTTCTAAGTTGCGCATTGGGCACTGGGGTACTTGTGTGACACTTATTTTCCTTACTGAATTACAAATTAAGTAACTTCACACAGTATGTACATTCTCTTGTGGTTATTTTTTTGGTTTAGATTTTAATTCCTTACCTTTTTATGGAAATGGCAATTTTCAAAAGGAAGAACGAACAAAATAATATCCTAACCACTCAATAACCGCTCACTGTATCATCTTAAATAAAATTAAAAAACGTAGATAAATTTAAAAATTTATCTTCATCGCTCTTTCTTAGTATTATTATTTGAAGCTTAAAATCACATAACGTTGAAGGTAAACATTTTCTAATGTTCGGTCGTTTTTTTATTTTTGTGTGTGCGTTGAAACACAAAACATGTGTTTAAATGAGGTATCATTAGTCTGAAAAAGCTATGCCTAAGCCATCCAAGCTTAATTAAAAAATGTAATTTATAACTTTGTGCAAAACAAAAATATTCAATTGTATTGCACATACATGTGGGTGCATTAAATCGCAAACATTTTGTTTACTTAATCACAGTCAATAATTTGGGTATTTAAGGACCTAATTAATTTAATATATTTTATAGTCTTAATATAATGATTT
The DNA here is from genome assembly GCA_030248175.1 of Microlaimidae sp. YZB2_3. Taxonomy (NCBI): domain Eukaryota; kingdom Metazoa; phylum Nematoda; class Chromadorea; order Desmodorida; family Microlaimidae; species Microlaimidae sp. YZB2_3. The sequence continues at coordinate 11,012 of JASAMX010024505.1, forward strand.
ACTGCTGTTTAAAACACCTTAACTTAACTTCAAAATATATTTTAAAAGAGCTTGATGCAAAAAAATTCGTTTTTTGTTTTTCAGTTCATGGTTAAAGTATCTAATATAAGAACACAAAAAAAAACCAGTCGTTTTTAGTTTTTTGATGAAATACAGGCAATACAAGACTTAAAATATTTTAATCTCAAGCGTCAAACCTTTAACGCCTGGCGTTCTACATTTTAAATTGCTCGCTGAACTAATTTTTCTTTTACAACTGGCATTTAGAAGGCGTTGTATTTTTGAAGCATCAAAAAACGGGAGTTACTATATAATACAAAAATCTTGTACAATATACTTTTTTTTAAAGATATATATATATATATATATATATATATATATATATATATATATATATATATATATATATATATATAATTTTTGGATATTGATTGAAAAGATTTTATTGATATTATAAAGTTCAAAATTTTTTTGTAATTTTTTTTGTTTACTTTTTCGTTTTTTGAAAAATGACATTGGATCCAATGTTTTAAAAGACGGAAATTCTAGCAAAAATAGAAACGAAGTTTCGAAAAAAAAACCTTATATTAAATGGAATAGTATTAAGCTACATCAAGTCTAAAAACTTAATGCCAGAAAAAACTAAAACAAGTCTCCCTAAAACAAGCAAATTAATTATATAAATTTTATTAAGCTTTCAGAGAAAAACAAAATTTAATATGAAGAATAAGTGTAAAAGCTTTGGTTTGCGTTTTTTAATCATTTGTCGAAAACAAAGTAAGATATTTCCACGGTGTATATAAATTTTTGCATGCGTTAATCAGCATTAATATGAGGTATGAATTGAGTCACACGCTACCAAAACGGTTAAAAGATAAAATTATTATTATTACATCTATTTTAACCCAAATATCCAGATCTAACTCTGAAAAACATTGAAAAATTTAGATTTGATATAAGGCGACTTTTTCTTTAATCTTTTTTATCTAATAAATAAACCAAATTAACTGGCAAAGTAATTGTTAAAGTAAAAGTCGCCTTATGTTAAATCTAAATTTTTCAAGGTTTTTTAGACTTAGATCTGAATATTTGATTTAAAATAGACGTTAATAATAATATTTTTTTAATCTTTCAACTTTTAATTTGTTTATAGTCTTTTAACCGTTTTGGTGACGTGTGACTCAACTCAATTAATCCATCGCCGGCCCGCTCCTGCTATAAAAAAATAAAAAAAATAAAACTAATATAAACACTATTAAAGTTTTAAATACATGTTTTAAATGTAAAGGGAAAAACCTTAAATTTTGTAATAAATAATCATTTGGAATTCAAATTTCTAGTGTATTTTACCGCCTTAAAATAAAAATTTTCTCCCCCGGAGGGTATTCTGCCGCCCGAACCCTCTGACAAGGGGCTCTGCCTCTAGACCCCGCTGGGAAGGATTCTCGCCCCCCAGACCCCCTATTTCCGGTTGGCGCCCGCCACCCCACCAGACCCCCTTTCATGGTTAGTATTTCCCCACAGACCCCCCCCCCCCCCCGAAATCAAATTCCTGGCTACGCTACTGGTTGTGATAGTTGGCCAAAAATCAAAGTAGGTAGTTAACTAATTTTAAAATTATATGTAGGTAGTTAAGTAGTTAAATAAAATTTCAAGTAGGTAGTAAGTAGGTAGTTAACTACTGGAACTTTTATAACTAGGTAGTTAAAGTAGTAAGTAGTTAAGTAGAGTAATTAAAGCATACATGGGCACGGGGGGGGGGTGGGGGGGGGGGTTAACCCCCCCCCAAATTCTGAGAAGGGGGGTTTAATAACCCCCCCCCCCCACTCAGAAGTGGGGGGGGGGAGAAAAAGTTAACCCCCCCCCAATTTTGGAAAAATCAAGCAAAAAAGGTCTTTACAATGACTTCACACTGCCTCCACACGTAAGTGTTGAGGTCCAACTGAATGTTTTAAGCAAGAAACAGCTCACAAAGGCAAGAAAACGGGCTTTTTGACCCTAACTTAGCGTTTTTTTACCTAATTTTCCTTCAAAATCGATAAACGATATGGGTAAAATGCACTCCAGAAAAAAAACGATATGGGTATTTTGCGTTTCTCGGATTTTAACCCCCCCCCCTAATTTGGGGTTTAACCCCCCCCCACTCCGGACCAACTTGCCCATGTATGGGTATACCAGTTCAATTTTGGGTATAAGGATGTTTCACGTGCATATTTTATTTTTCAATAAGTCAAATCAATAATTGTCACACATATGGGACTTGTACCACTACCAGCACTGTTAATTAATTTTGATTTATAATGTTATTGAGCCCTGTGTTCACTAAGCCCAATGCCCATATTTATCATAAAATAGTTTATAATATCAAGAAATTATTTACAAGATAAAAATAATTTTTTTTTAAGTTTACTTGTTTTGCTTTCTTAATTTGAAATCTTATTTTAAAAAAGTTTCGTATTTTTCTCCCTCTTTATTGTATAACGGTGGGAATAGGTTAGGGTTCGCAAATACTTCTAAACTTCTGCTTTTTTATTTAGGTGATATAAACTCATAAAAACCTTGTCCAAGTGTAAATAAACTGCAATCTTGGCGAAACATGAATTTTTGACAAAAACTCAAGGAAAACCATAAAGATTTATTTCAGACCTGTGCACGGTCTGGAAATGCCCCCCCCCGTTTTATTGAAGGATTTGCCCCCCCCGTTTTATTGCCCCCCCGCCAAAAAATGAAAAAGTACCCTAAAATTGACAATTGACGCCATTTTTGACCTATGATAACGCCATCATCTCAATTTTTTTGCAGTTTTTAGCCTATTTCAATGTATTTTAAGCCATTTCAGACCTTTTTTTTAACCTTATTTGCGTTTTTTTGTCTCTTTTTTTTTCTTTTTTCCCTTCTCTTCTTTTTTTCTGTTTTTTTTTCTTTCTTCCCTGCTTGCCCCCGTTTTATTGCCCTCCCCCGTTTCAAAAAAGTTGCCCCCCCCGTGCCCCCCCGTTTTGGAATTGCCCCCCCCCCCGTTAACCCCGGGGGGGGGGGGCAGTGCACAGGTTTTCCGCTTTCGACACATTTTTTTTTCAAACGGCTGTGATTTTTACCTAATATCGCCCCGCAGATATTGATTGTTTGTGTAAAAACACTGACTACTTGACTGCCTACCTCACTACTATTTTCTGCCCAAGTAGCTAACTACTTTCTGCCTACTTTTTAACTACTTTGTTTAAATGATAGGTAATAACTACTTTATTTTTTGCAATTTAGGTAATTAAGTAGGTAGTTAACTACTTTTTATAAAAGAAAAAGGTAGTTAAATAGTTAGCCAAAATCATGGTAGTTAAGTATTTAACATAACACTAGCAATCTGAGTTTATGCAATTAAAAAAAAACAAAAAAAAACATGTAAAAAAAACTCGTTTTTTTTCGAGTTTTAAACCCCAGAAAGCGGTGTTAAACCCTTCTTCATTTCTCTGAGCCAATTTGTCCCTTTTGGGGAAAATTCGTGTCACAAGAATGGCACGAAATGCCGCAGCAATTGCATTGCAATTCATTGCAATACAGAAAAAAGAATTTCAATAATTAAAATAAACAAAAGAATGCTGCCGATTTATGACGCATAAAATTTAAATTATTTTTTTTTGTTTTTTTTTATATTATTTCTATCCTGTTTTAGGTCGCCATCGTGCTGTTTTTCAATTTGGTGGCAATTTTAACTTTATTTCCCGCCAATGAAGTGCTGCTTGATATCTGGCGACGAAAGGTGGCGTATAAATGTCTCGCGTTACCGATGAAAAATAACCTTATTTTGAGTATTTGTGGTGAATTTACACTTTATTAGGCCAGGTGGTATTGAACTCCTCCCTGTCAGATTGGCGGGCAATGTTATGATTAACTTTTATCATAGGATTTAGAGTTTTAAAGTTGTATGTATATAGATTTATAGTTGATCTATACCAATGTTAGCTGCTAATCAATCCACAATGCCCCAGTAAATGACACAGTTTACTGTAATGTCATTGTGTCTTGTCTTCCCTTTTTGTGTATCAGCATAGAAGATGTGGAAGCAACCACAAATAATACATACATGGTAACAAAGCACCCACAAAGTATGTAATATAATAATAAAGCAAATTACCACCCGAAAAAGGCTTTTTTTTATTTAAACTTTTAGCTACTTATTGGTAGGTAAGTTGTTGTGTGCAGACCTGTGCACGGTCTGGAATTGCCCCCCTTCCGCTTTATTGAAGGATTTGCTTCCCTTCCCCCGTTTTATTGCCCCCCCCCCCGCCAAAAATTAAAAAGAACCCTAAAATCATGACACCATTTTTGACCTATAATGACGCCATCATCGCGAAGTTATTAGCCGAGTTCAACGCCTTTTAAGCCATTTTAGACCTATTTTTACCCTATTTTCGCTTTTTTGTCCCTTTTTTCCCTTTTCCCCTTTTCTTCTTCCCTGCTTGCCGTCCCCCCGTTTTGTTGCCCCTGTTTCAAAAAAGTTGCCCCCGGATCCCCCCCGTTTTGGATTGCTCCCCCCAATAAAATCCCGGGAGGAGGGGGAGGGGGCAGTACACAGGTCTGTGTGTGTATGTTTATTAAATACGTAAATACAATGTGGTTGTTACCTCAGCGACTTGTTATAAAAGACTAACAAAAATGAGGGTAATGGTCCAAAAACCCAAATCCAATAATTTATTACATTACATAGCGTTTAGAAATGGTGATAATATCCTATCTATCTAAATGTTTTTCTCAAATTGTTTAGTGGCATTACAGAAAACAGTTTAAAATTAATATTCAAAATTTATCAAATTAATATAACGGTGAAGGGACTTTTTTTAACTTCCAATAATATTCCAAAAAAAAATTTTTGCTTGGATCTGTCGTATTGCGCATGACAATATGTATGT
>JASAMX010024508.1:0-19897 GCA_030248175.1 Microlaimidae sp. YZB2_3
AAGTTATTTTTTCCGAAGATATTTTACTGGAATGTATTTTTGCAAAAGTTATTATTGCAGAAGAGATTCTTTCCGAAGATATTATGCAGAATGTATTTTTTCCGGACACCTTATGGGGAATTAGCGCTAAAAATTTTCTGGGGAAATAGGACTACTGGGGAATTGGGCTAACGGTAATTCCCATGGACCATGGACCCAACATGGACCCGCCCATGAGGGTGTCCGGAAATTTCGTCTTCTACATCTCGTCTTTCAACATCTCGTCTTCTACATCTCGTCTTCGGAAAACTCGTCTTTTAAACATCTCTTCTTCGGAAAACTCGTCTTTTGGATGCGATTTTGTAAACGTGCTTTCTAAAATGCGAGTTTCCACCCCAATGATAAAATTTTTCTTGTTTTTTGGGTTTTGCTTAGGCTTAGGAAAAAAATAAGGCTTTTACTATTAAGTTCAAAAAGCATAATTAAATACAAATTTACCATGATAAAGTTTTGCTTAATTTTTGGGTTTTGCTTAGGCTTAGGTTCTCAGTTTTTTAAATAAATTATTTAATAAAAGTTTATCATGATAGAAATTTTGCTTGACTTTTGGGTTTTGCTTAGGCTTAGGTAAAAAAAAGGTTTTCAATACATTGTTTTAGTCAAAAAATAAGAGAAACTTGTCTTTTGAAAAGTGCGTTTACCAAATCGCATCCAAAAGACGAGTTTTCCGAAGACGAGATGTTTAAAAGACGAGTTTTCCAAAGACGAGTTGTAGAAGACGAGATGTTGAAAGACGATGCTTAGGCTTAGGAAGGCGTAGGCTTAAACTCCTGCGGAGTACTGCGGAGTTTTCTCCTGTTAGCCATAGAACGGGGGGGGCAAATCCTCCAATAAAACGGGGGGGGCATTTTCAGACCATGCACAGGTCTGTGTGGTATCTTTAGGATTACCTTGATTTTTAGGTTTTGCATAGGCTTAGGAAATACAAAAAAGACGTTTCAAACTGTTTAGCTGAGTAAAAAAACGTTTCCGCTTAGTTTAGCCGTGTTTAAAAAATGATTTTTCAGCTCGTTTAATAATTAACACGCTAAAAATTAGAAACTGCCAACTTTTGGCTAACAGGAGAAAACTCCGCAGCTGACTCCGCAGCGGAGTTACCTGGAGTGAAATAACCTTTCTTAAGCTTAAGGCTATGCGTTCCTAAGCCTAAGCAAAGCCTTAAAAACAACCTAAACTTTAACAAATAGCTGCGTGAAGAAAGTTTAGGTTGTGTTTAGGCTTTGCTTAGGCTTAGGAAGGCGTAGGCTTAAACTCCGCTGCGGAGTCAGTGCGGAGTTTTCTCCTGTTAGTTCAACTTTTTGGGTCAGTCGCAATTCCCGGCTAACGGTGATTCCCATGGACCATGGACCAACATGGACCCAACATGGACCCGCCCATGAGGATGTCCGGAAATTTCGTCTTCTACATCTCGTCTTTCAACATCTCGTCTTCTACATCTCGTCTTCGGAAAACTCGTTTTTTAAACATCTCTTCTTCGGAAAACTCGTCTTTTGGATGCGATTTTTTAAACGTACTTTCAATAATGCGAGTTTCGACCCCAATGACAAAATTTTCTTGGATTTTTGGGTTTTGCTTAGGCTTAGGAAAAAATAAGGTTTTTACTATTCAGTTCAAAAAGCATCATTAAATACAAATTTACAATAATAAAGTTTTGCTTGATTTTTAGGTTTTGCTTAGGTTTTTCAGTTTTTTAATAAATCATTTAATAAAAGTTTATCATTATAAAAATTTTACTTGATTTTTGGCTTTTGCTTAGGCTTAGGTAAAAAAGGTTTTCAATGCATTGTTTTAGTCAAAAAATAAGAGAAACTTGTCTTTTGAAAAGTGTGTTTACAAAATCACATCAAAAAGACGAGTTTTCCGAAGACGAGATGTTTAAAAGATGAGTTTTCCGAAGACGAGTTGTAGAAGACGAGATGTTGAAAGACGAGATGTAGAAGACGAAATTTCCGGGAACCCTCTCACCGTTATGTGATGCTTTGCATTTACGTTTTATAAACGTTAAAACTGCACAAAAGTATAAATTTTTATTTGAAAACCAAAAAAAACACGTTATTTTAAGGAAAATAGTCTCAAAATTAAAAGTGTAAATAGTGAAGAAAACCCATTTGTATGGAGCTTCTTGGACTCTCTCTATAATGTTTTGCTTAGGCTTAGGTAAAAAAAAGGTTTTCAATACATTGTTTTAGTCAAAAAATAAGAGAAACTTGTCTTTTGAAAAGTGCGTTTACCAAATCGCATCCAAAAGACGAGTTTTCCGAAGACGAGATGTTTAAAAGACGAGTTTTCCGAAGACGAGTTGTAGAAGACGAGATGTTGAAAGACGAGATGTAGAAGACGAAATTTCCGGGAACCCCCATGAGGGGTGAAAGACTCACTTTAACAATACAAATCAATATAAAGTTGTTAGTTTTAACTTTAAAAAGGCTTAGGCTTAGGCTTAGATCCACACTCAGCCTAAGCCTAAGCCTAAGCCTGAAGTGCACTAACAGTTTTATATTGTTTTGTATTGTTAAAGAGAGTGTTTCACCCCTCATGGGCGGGTCCATGTTGGTTCCCGGAAATTTCGTCTTCTACATCTCGTCTTTCAACATCTCGTCTTCTACAACTCGTCTTCGGAAAACTCGTCTTTTAAACATCTCGTCTTCGGAAACTCGTCTTTTGGATGCGATTTGGTAAACGCACTTTTCAAAAGACAAGTTTCTCTTATTTTTTGACTAAAACAATGTATTGAAAACCTTTTTTTTACCTAAGCCTAAGCAAAACCCAAAAGTCAAGCAAAATTTCTATCATGATAAACTTTTATTAAATAATTTATTTAAAAAACTGAGAACCTAAGCCTAAGCAAAACCCAAAAATTAAGCAAAACTTTATCATGGTAAATTTGTATTTAATTATGCTTTTTGAACTTAATAGTAAAAGCCTTATTTTTTTTCCTAAGCCTAAGCAAAACCCAAAAAACAAGAAAAATTATATCATTGGGGTGGAAACTCGCATTTTAGAAAGTACGTTTAAAAAATCGCATCCAAAAGACGAGTTTTCCGAAGAAGAGATGTTTAAAAAACGAGTTTTCCGAAGACGAGATGTAGAAGACGAGATGTTGAAAGGCGAGATGTAGAAGACGAAATTTCCGGACACCCTCATGGGCGGGTCCATGTTGGGTCCATGTTGGTCCATGGTTCATGGGAATTACCGTTAGCCGGGAATTGCGACTAACCCAAAAAGTTGAACTAACAGGAGAAAACTCCGCAGCTGACTCCGCAGCGGAGTTTAAGCCTACGCCTTCCTAAGCCTAAGCAAAGCCTAAACACAACCTAAACTTTATTCGCGCAGCTATTTGTTAAAGTTTAGGTTGTTTTTAAGGCTTTGCTTAGGCTTAGGAACGCATAGCCTTAAGCTTAAAAAAGGTTATTTCACTCCAGGTAACTCCGCTGCGGAGTCAGCTGTGGAGTTTTCTCCTGTTAGCCAAAAGTTGGCAGTTTCTAATTTTTAGCGTGCTAATTTTTAAACGCGCTGAAAAATCATTTTTTAAACACGGTTAAATTAAGCGGAAACGTTTTTTTAGTCAGCTAAACAGTTTTAAACGTCTTTTTTGTATTTCCTAAGCCTATGCAAAACCTAAAAATCAAGCTAATCCTAAAGATACCATACAGACCTGTGCATGGTCTGAAAATGCCCCCTCCCCGTTTTATTGGAGGATTTGCCCCCCCCCCCCCCCCCGTTCTATGGCTAACAGGAGGAAACTCCGCAGTACTCCGCAGGAGTTTAAGCCTACGCCTTCCTAAGCCTAAGCAAAGCCTAAAAACAACCTAAACTTTTTTCGCGCAGCTATTTGCTAAAGTTTAGGTTCTTTTTAAGGCTTTGCTTAGGTTTAGGAACGCATAGCCTTAAGCTTAAAAAAGGGTTGTTTACACCTGCGGAGTTAAAACGGCAGAGTTTTCTGCTGTTAGCCCGTTTTATTGCCCCCCCCCCGTCAAAAAATGAAAAAGGACCCAGAAATTATGACGCCGTTTTTGACCTATGATGACGCCAGCATCGCAATTTTTTTGCAATTTTTAGCCTATTTCAATGTATTTTAAGCTATTTCAGACCTATTTTTACCTTATTTTCGATTTTTTATACTTTTTTCTCTTTTACCTTCTTTTTTCTCTTTTTTTTCTTTTTTTTTCTTTCCCCCCTGCTTGCCCCCCTCGTTTTATTGCCCCCCGTTTCAAAAAAGTTGCCCCCCGTGCCCCCCCTGTTTTGGAATTGTCCCCCCCCGTTTAAACCCCAGGGGGAGACAGTGCACAGGTCTGGTTATAGTTTGTTTGTCTTACTTAAATACGTTTTACCTACAATTTATAACAGAAAATGGGTATTTTTTAAAATATTGACCCAATTGATGATCTATTTATTTATTTGTCTAGGGAGCTATTTTTAAGCAATATTTGGTACATATTTGAAAAAAGTTTTGCTTCTAATGGCTGGGGGGACTCCCCCCCCCCCGCAGACCTTCCCAGCTGACGCTTTGCGTCATCTGGCGCCGTTACGCGGTGCTGCTTCTGTAACATCTATTTCTCATCCCCAACGGTATGATTCCCATACGCGTCCCAAAAGTCGATTTGACCTACCCTAATGTAAAATACACTTATAAAACATCTTCATACCCTAAATTGGACCCGTAGACTTGATTTTTGTGGTTATTTTTGAGGGGTCCGTATAAAATCCCCATGGGCCAAAATCCCCATAAACGTTACAAAATCCCCATAAGGTGGTGTAAATTCCCCATGAAACAGTGCAAATTCCCCATAAAGTGGTGTAAATTTCCATAAATATAATGCGTGTTTGTAGTATTTCCTTAAAATTTTAACACTTGGAAACATACATGGGCAAGTTGGTCCGGAGTGGGGGGGGGGGTAAACCCCAAATAGGGGGTGGGGTTAAAATCCGAGAAACGCAACAATACCCATATCGTTTTTTTTTTCTGGAGTGCATTTTACCCAATATCGTTGTTCGATTTTGAAGGAAAAATAGGTTAAAAACACTAATTTTAGGTCAAAAAGCCCTTTTTATTGCATTTTTGAGCTTTTTATTGCTTAAAACATTCATTTTGACCTCAAAACTTAAGTTTGGAGGCAGTTAAAAGTCATTTTAAAGACATTGTTTTTCTCCATTTTTCCAAAATTAGGGGGGGGGGTTAACTTTTTCTCCCCCCCCAGTCGTGAAAAAAATTAAGATTTAAAAAATGAGATAATTTAATAAAAATGCCTCATAATACAATTTAGTTTGATTTTTAGGCTTTGCTTAGGCTTAGAAAGAGTAAATCTGATTAAAAATAAGCTTAAATTAGCTTATTAAACAAAAACAAATTTGTTGTCCATATTTTGGGTGGTCCATGTGACTATCGAATTTATAGTTTTTTTGTAAATTTTTAAATTCTCCGGACTTCCAGCAATGTTAAAACAAAGTTTTTATTTTAATTTAGCGGTTAATTAAAATTTTTTCTTAACAGTAAAAATCGTGTACCCAAAATATTCTCATTTTTTACCTATACTTTACCATATATTATCAAAAATCGTGTTTCAATAATTTTTTAAAGTTTAAAAACGAGATCTTCAGGTCAAAATTAACCTATAAACATATTTTTATTCAGTATTTGTAGCGTGGAAATCTCTAATGGATTTTTTGGTACCTGGGTACGATTCCCATACGCGTCCGAAAACTCGATTTGACCGATCCGCAGGTAAAATACACATATAAAACATCTTCGTACACTAAATCGGACATGCAGACTTCCTTTTAATGGTTATTTTTAAGATTTGAGCTTATCAGAAAGAGTTATGAACCAATTTATACCCAAAAAATGACCTTTTTCAGCATATGCAATTTATGATGTTAATAAAAACAAATGTGAACGCACAAATTAAATTAAAAACTATGTTTTAACAATGCTAGAAGTCTGAAGAACTCAAAAATTTTTAAAAAATTAAAAATTCGAAAGTTACATGGACCCAAAAACATTGACAACAAAATTTTTTTGGCTTTACACGCTAATTTTAACTTAGTTTTTCACCGATTTATTGTTCCTAAGCCTAAGCAAAACCTAAAAATCAAACAAAATTGTAATATAATTGATTTTATTAAAATAAGTTGTTTTTCAAAAATGTGAATTTTTTCACAACTAAAATTTGAATGGCTATTTAAACGGTTATTATAACAATTTGGTTGTTACCATAACATAAATTGTACATGCAAAAATAGGGCAATTTTTGGGTATAAATCGGCTTATAACTCCTAATGAAAAGCTCAAATCTCAAAAATAGCCACAAAAACCAAGTCTACGAGTCCGATTTAGGGTATGAAGATGTTTTATAAATGTATTTTACTTTAGGGTCGGTCATATCGAATTTTGGGACGCGTATGGGAATCCTACCTAGTACCTGTACCTGTACAATTTATGTTATTAAGAATTTTTTTTAATAAGCCTTTAATCAAATCAATATTATTTTTTTCGTATTACCAAGTGTCTAGCAGTTACAAATATACTTTTATTTTTTTCATGGTAACAACCAATTTTTTATAATAACCGTTCAAATAGGTACCCCCCAAATGAAATGCTGGGCTACGCCATTTTAAATTTTTATTTATTCATATTTTGGTTATGATAATGTATTTTTGTATAAATTAAAAAAACCTTTAAAAATCTAAAAAAAATTGAGTTGTCGTTTTGCACGCCCAATACCAATAGGTAAAGCTTTGCAAATAATGAGCTAAATTTTTGTTAACAATATTAGCAAAAAACGCATGTAAAACGGCCATGTAAAAAAGCAACTGTACAGACCACAACTGTCTGGAAATGCCCCCCCCCGTTTTATTGGAGGATTTGCCCCTCCCGTTTTATTGCCCCCCCCCCGCCAAAAAATGAAAAAGTACCCTAAACATATGACGCCATTTTTGACCTATGATGACGCCATCATCGCGAATTTTTTGCAGTTTTTAGCCTATTTCAATGTATTTTAAGCCATTTTAGACCTATTTTTACCTTATTTTCGCTTTTTTTGTCCATTTTTTCCCTTTTCCCTTCTTCTTTCTCTTTTTTTCTCCTTTTTTTCTCTTTTTTTTCTCCTTTTTGTCTCTTTTTTTTCTTTCCCCCCCTGCTTGCCCCCCGTTTTATTGCCCCCCCCCCCGTTTCAAAAAAGTTGGCCCCCCGTGCCCCCCCCATTTTGGAATTGCCCCCCCCCCCGTTTTAACCCCGGGGGGGCAGTGCACAAATCTGCGCTTTCCCCCTCCTAAAATTTCCAGCCGTTCATAGCAATGGCTTAATAATTTTTTCCATATAGGTGCCTAAAACATAGAGATACTTCTTATCTGCTTGGGTTTACTGTGTTGGCGTAGCCGGGGGTGTAAAAGGTCATTAAACCTTTTTTGTGAAATCCAGGCTCTGCCAATGTCTGATAATGCATTTTTAACTAAGGAAACATGTTTTTACTGGTAACAACATTAGGTAATACGTTATTAGACCAAAAACAGTGTATTATACAGCTTTATCCACGTTTATCCTTGCTTTTTTAATTTTTTTCAAAAATTAGAGGGGCTCCGCCTTCCCCCCCCATAAAATTTTTTTGTATTGAAATCCCTGTAAAAAGAGTGTAAAACATGAATATGTGTTAAAAGTTCACGTTTTTGGAAGAAAATTTAGTATAAAATTAGTACCTAAAATTTTCGGGAGGGGGAGGGGGGGTCAGAATTTAAATTCTAGAGGGGGGTCAGGGGTAAAAAATTTGGAAATTGGGGTGTCTAGGGGGAGTCCCAAAATTTTGAGGCTAGGGGGGGGGAGGAGGTGGACCCCACCCTGCCCCCCTTCTCACCTATGGGGTGGACCACACCCTAAACCCCTCTTCTATGCTCATGTTTGACCGCACCCTTTCCCATAAAAAGCAATGGCTTAACCTATCAAATGTATGCACCTCCAATTTATTATTAAGGGTTAAGGAATGATTGAATTGGTGAGTTAACTTCAAAAATTTTGAAATTATAATTTGATTTTAGTAAAAATAAATGGAAAATATTTCTGAAAGGACTCAAAACAGCAAAAGTAGTGAAAACATTAGCGTTTCACTAAAGACTTCTGATTTTTGCAATTCAAGCAGCAGCATAGAAGTTCTACGAGCAAATACACCAGATTTGAAGTCCAAAAGTTTTTTTGATTTCACTTACAACAAACGTATGACAGAGTTGAAAATTAAAAAAAAAAGTTTAAGGTTGTAGTTTAAACAATTATATAATCATAAACGTATTGACGACATAAACGATTTCTACATTTTTTAACGCTATCAACATATAACTCAATGCACACAACAATCTATACAATAATACACCACCTGTTTCAGTTTTCAAAGCGGTAAAAATACATAATTGTAGACTTCATATTGCACACACACCTTAGGGCTGAGATGCTGAAGATGTCCTCACTTCATTTTGCAACAACAACTTGTAACAATCTGAATTTTCTAGTTTTTTTAAGGTAGAACTTCACAGTTTTTTTTTGATGACAGATCTTTTTGAATTACATCTTACTATACGTAGTTTGACCTGCTGATTTTATTTTTCTGTAAAAAAATGTTATCGTCCACAATCATCAAATAACATCAATAAAATACATGTCCAGACATGTGCACTGCCCCCCCCCCGGGGTTAAAACGGGGGGGGGGGGGCAATTCCAAAATGGGGAGGGGCATGGGGGGGCAACTTTTTGAAAGGGGGGGGGGGGCAAGCAGGGGGAAAGAAAAAAAAGAGAAAAAGGGAGAAAAAAGAAAAAAAAAGGGAAAAAAGGGACAAAAAAAGGGAAATAAGGTAAAAATAGGTCTAAAATGGCTTAAACTACATTGAAATAGGCTAAAAACTTTAAAAATTCGCGATGATGGCGTCATCATAGGTCAAAAATGGCGTCATAATTTTAGGGCACTTTTTCATTTTTTTGGCGGAGGGGGGAGGCAATAAAACCGGGGGGGGGCAAATCCTCCAATAAAGCGGGGGGGGGGAGCATTTCCAGACCGTGCACAGGTCTGTCAAAAATACAAAACATTAATAAAGTTTATTACCAAAAATATTCTATTTTTTCATTTTCTATTTAGCGTATCTTAAATAATAAAACATTTTTTTAAATTAAAAAGCTAAACAATAAAAAAAAATTTTTTTTTGGCGTTAAAAATATGGTGGAGCGACTACTCAAACCCATGGATCCGAGGATCAGAGCGCGACATACTAACCACTCGGCTACTGGGTCCTCTAGGATTTTCAATTAAAAGGAGCTTTTAAAGGAATGGTTCAAAATGTAGTTTCTCGGCGTCAATTAAAAGAAAATTAAACGAAAATTAAAAAAAATTGATTCGTTATTTTTAAACGAAAGTTTGGAAATAGTTAGATATAGGCTTTTACCATTTTTTTAATTATAAACGATTAAAAAAGGACTTCAGAATTTTTTTTACTATTTATTTTTGTAAAAAAAGTCTTTTTTGCAATTTAAAAAAAATCCTGAGATCATTTTGAACCCAAACCACTTCTGAAAGTTGCCCCCTACATCATACATGGGCAAGTTGGTCCGGAGTGGGGGGGTTAAACCCCAGATTAGGGGGGGAGGTTAAAATCCGAGAAACGCAAAATACCCATATTGTTTTTTTTCGGGAGTGCATTTTACCCATATCGTTTTTCGATTTTGAAGGAAAAATAGGTAAAAAATATTTTAGGTCAAAAAGCTCTTTTTATTGCATTTTTGAGCTTTTTATTGCTTAAAACATTCATTTTGACCTCAAAACTTAAGTTTGGAGGCAGTTAGAAGTCATTTTAAAGACATTTTTTTTCTTCATTTTTCCAAAATTGGGGGGGTTAACTTTTTCTCCCCCCCCCCCCCACTTCTGAGTGGGGGGTTAAACCCCCCTTCTCAGAATTTGGGGGGGGTTACCCCCCCCCCCCCACCAACCCCCCCTTGCCCATGTATGCCCTAAATTACCCTAATTTTTTATAAAATTTCGCCCAAAAATAACGAATCAATTTTTTTAAAAGGCCTTATTGTGGTTTTCAGAGGTAGAATCCATGGACATCTGTTGCGAACTGGACAAACTTTTCGGTGATGTTTTTATAACCACTGGATAGCACAGATTCTTGACTTTTTATAGCACCCCACTTTTATGGGCCAAAAATTAAAATTTATAATGATATGCGACTTGTAGTCCAAGTGGTCAAAACTGTGAAGTTCTACCTTAAATGCTAAAATAAACTTAAAACTAAAAAAGCATCTTAAATGGCCATTATAATCTAAGGTAGTATTATTTTAAATTAATAGATTTAGAATAGAATCACATGTTTAGTTAAATTAGTTTACACTGATTTTATTTGAATGACATTGTGCTATTTTTATCAATCCAATCCAAGTGTATTATTAACTCTGTGATCAAGGCCAAAAATATTTATATTCTAATTCCTTTGATGACGTAATATCACCTTCAATTGTAAAAAACTCCAGTTTTGTCGAAGGAACTGCTGGGCAAGGTTTTGATGATTATTTGGAAACACAGAACGAGCCGGATCCTGATACTAGCAAATATAGGTAAACGTAACAAAACAAACAACACATTTTTGCTAGGGAAGAAAGTTTTTTAGCAGATGCACATGCACATGAAAGGGGGTAGTTGTAATTTAGTTCTTTATTGTCTGTCACTGATAAAAATTTTTCTGGGCGAAATCAAAATCTTGATAAAGCAATACAAACTAACATACTTCACATAGTCACCACCCGACCCAGGGGGGGGGTCACACCCGAGGACCCCAGGGGGGGGGCACACCCCGAAAAAAAGCAGGGGGGGCAGAGCACACCCACCACACCAAAAACAAACGAAAACCAAGCAGGAAACGCAGGGCAAAAAGGGCCAGGGGGGGGGCAGGGGCAAGGGGGGAGGGGGGGGGGAGGGGCAAAAAGGCCAAGAGAGGGGAAGCAGAGCCGGAGACCCCCCCCCCCCCCCCTGTTCACGGTCTGGAAATGCCCCCCGTTTTATTGGAGGATTTGCCCCCCGTTTTATTGCCCCCCTGCCCAAAAATAAAAAAAGTATCTTAAAATTATGGCGCCATTTTGACCTACTATGACGTCATCATCGCGAAATTTTTGTATTTTTTAGCCTATTTTAATGCATTTTAAGCCATTTTTAGACCTATTTTTTACTGTATTTTCGCCTTTTTTTGTCCCTTTTTTCCCTTTTCCCTTCTTTTTTTCTCCTTTTTTCTCTTTTTTTCTTTCCCCCCTGCTTGCCCCCCGTTTTATTGCCCCCCCCCCCGTTTCAAAAAAGTTGCCCACCGTGCCCCCCATTTTGGAATTGCTTCCCCCCATTTTAACCCCGGGGGGGCAGTGCACAGGTCTGCAAACTAAGGTTAAAACATTTATTGTTCACATAATTTATACAAAAGCTTAAATAAACAAATAGGAAAATAAATGTATAGGAATAAATACATATAAATTAAATAAATTTTTTGTTTAATAAAAAATAGAGTATTAGATTTATTTTTTATGTATTTCTTCCTATTTATAGCGTGGTACAACTGACGATAACCGACGATAAGATCAAAGTTTCTGTATAAATTATGTGAACAATAAACGTTTTAACCTTATTTTGTATTGCTTTATCAAGATAGTCACTGATGTTTATTTGCAGGCACGAACTATTTTCCTTAGGGGTCATTTTTGTTTCAACCCAGACACCTGAGAGCGGTAGTGTGAACGTAAGTGTTGGAGGGGGGAGGATTGATGTCGCTTGGTGCAAAAACATAAAAAAGTAATAAAAATGTAACATATAAACAAAAGTAAAAATAGCTGCTTATTGTGCTGGTTAGATTTTAAGTACCAAAAGTAGGCCTAGGGAATAGATGTGAGATAGGTAAAATAATGTATTATTAAATATAACCTCACATCTAATCCCTAAAATCCTCTGATAGGGGTGGGGCTTTGACTAACATTCTACATCAACAACAGTGCTGATATAGGGTGGTAGGCGGTAATATGGAATATCCATGGCCGGCCCGCTTCAGCTTTAAAAAAAAAAAAAAGTATTTTTTTCGTTTATTTCTAAGAACATTATTTTTTTAGTTTCTAATAACAAAAAATAAAGAGTCACTTCTCACTTCTTGATTTTTAGAGTATTTGGAATGTAAAGATTTTAGGGGGATGTCCGGGGACCGGGATATTCTCAAATTTTAAAAATAGATAGATATTAGCACTTGACAGTTTCAAGAATTAAGAAAATAACGCTCCTGTCCCAAACCGCCTGTGGGGGTCAAGTAAAACCGGTCTTCTTTTGTAATAGGTTTAGCAGAAGGGTAAAATTTTTGTGCCATTGAGGGGGACCATTAGATCCAATCATCCTTAAGCATTTATACTGTGCTGTAATTTTTGGTATTAGGTAGGCAAATAAACGCTAGGTATATAAACTCCTGATCTTTTCCAACCGTGTAACGCCGCCATTAAAGGTCAGCCGGGGGTCTGGCGCATACATGGGCAAGTTGGTCCGGAGTGAGGGGGTTAAACCTAGATTTAGGGAAGGTGGCAAGTTTAAATCCGGAAAACGCATTTTACCCATATTTTTTTGCTGGAGTGTAATTTACCAAGGGACGTACCCAGGGGGGACGGCCGCCCCCCCTCCCCCGAAACGGTCGGACAGGAGGAAAAATAGGGATAGTGGTTGGGCGGGGGGGGGGCGGCCGCCTTCCCCCCCGCCCAACCAAAATGGTCGCCAGATAGTAAAATTTGGGGGTTTTAAGAGGCTAAAAATTCAAAATTTTCTAGCGCCTCGCTAATCGCTCGGCGCCAAACTATGAAATAATTTTAGTACCCCAATTAACCCCCAAAAACCAAAAATTTTTTCACTCAATTTCAGTCACTTTTTATAGTATACATACATATATCTCGCTATTTATCTTGCCTAATGCTAATGTTATTTCAAAGTTAGTACAATATTTTTTATAAGTAATAATAATCTACACAGAAAGCAAAACAAACTCATATTGGTTGATTTATGTACCCCCCCCCTCCTAAATTTTCCAGCCGCTTATAGCATTGGTTCGGATTTTTTTCATATAGGTAGGTGGGTAGGTACCCT
Organism: Microlaimidae sp. YZB2_3; assembly: GCA_030248175.1. Classification (NCBI taxonomy): domain Eukaryota; kingdom Metazoa; phylum Nematoda; class Chromadorea; order Desmodorida; family Microlaimidae; species Microlaimidae sp. YZB2_3. The sequence goes on from JASAMX010024508.1 coordinate 13,161, forward strand.
AAAAAAATGGAGTTGAGATGCTGCTCATGTGCTTTGGTTTACAATGTAGGTGTAGCCAATGGGTTTTAAAGGTCTCTAAATTCTTTTTTTCGTGAAATCCAAGCTCTGTCAATGTGTGCTAGGATTTAAAGGAACTGGAAACTTAAACTTATAATCATAAATAAAAAATTTGAAGCCGGTAGTTTAAAGTTGCTAAAAAGTTTAACTAAACTTTAGCCTAAGCCCAAGCTAATTCTTATTTATATATGGTTTGAATTTACATTTTGTGACTTAAAAATTTTAAAAAAAATTTCGACGGCTTAAAGTCTTCTACTTTCGGCTTCAAAAATCCCGGGTCATGAAAATATCTAGACATTGTTACCGTAATAATATAGTTATGAATGTCAAAACGTAAAGTTGTGTAGCTGTGTAGTATAAAGTATTACAACAGTATTATAGATATTGCGAAGGCTACAGTAATACCGGGGCATTTTTAAGTATGAAAATTATCTGGTTGATTTTTTTAAGCAAATGGGCTGTAGCTATCAATAATTTTCATACTAAAATGTTGTACATAGGTACAGGCATTAAAACAGCTTCGTATAGTGTACTAGTAGGTATGCTTTGATGTTTAATATGCGGGTTTTGATGCAACTTGCTTAAAATATTGATTTTTTTCTTAATTTTCTGTAGTTTTTAATTAACTTTAAATTTTTTTTTAAATAACGACTTTTTATTTTTATTATCTATGAAGAATCACGACGGTTAATTCAATGTACACAAAGGTCTAGAGAAGAATTGGAAATAATTTGTATGGGACTTGAAAAAATGAGTAAGAAACAAATATTCACAACTAGCTGTTGTTTTTTAGAAAACTTGTTTTATGTTTATGTTATTTCTGGGTATTATGGTCGTGTTTTTTTCGTTAACAAAGTCATATAAAAATTATTTTTAAATCTTCTCGAGACCTTTGTGTACAATGAACTAACCGTCGTGATTCTCCATAGAAAAGCACACTGTTTTGATAATTTGTTTAAAATAAAAACAAGATGCTATTATCAACGATTATTCTTAGACTTAAAATTCAAACAAAAAAATAAATAGCGTATCTGAAAAATAGATAGTTTAATAAAAGAATGTTACTGTGCAATATTCCGCAGGCAGTGTTCATTACCAAATCCGGTTTAGGACCCGACGTACGAGTTTTCAAAGCACCACATTGTTTTTCTTTAAGTACTGTTATAAAAGATGTACATCCGGTTTTTATCAAATTTTATAAGTAAGGCTGTTGCATACAGCAGTAACATATCTTTATTAAAATATCTACGTTTGTTAGGTATTTTATATTTATCGTATTTTGTGTTTTTAAACAATAATTTCCTGTTAATTTTTAAGCATTTACACAACTTTTTTTTGCCTATTTAACATTAACCTGCAAATAACAATTTCTAACGACTATATCTATTTTTGCAATTTACCCGTAAAAATCAAAAAATATGGTCATGCACGCCTGGAAATAGATGTCGCTGTTATATGTGAAATATAAAAAATATTAAAATCGTATAATACCATATGTGCTGTGGTTATCTATTTATTTATCAAAACAATAAATTTTAAATTTCATTCCCCTTTTATTTATTTTTATTGCATTTTATTCCAATATTATTTTATATTAAAAAATTACATTCCCGATTCTTTCTAATAAGAAACAGATTTACACATATTTTACTTTAACAGCGACAATATATAATTCCTTGCGTTTTCTTTTTATAAACTCCTTGATTTGTATTATTTAGAGAGAATGGGAGAAGACGTTTCGGCTCAACAAAGGGTGGAAGACATCCTCAGGGTCGCCGAGCTCTGTGTGGATCTTCTAAAAGAGAACGAAGAACAACACGGGGAGGTACAAAATTTTTTTACCACATCTCATGAGTTTGCATTTATTTCGCGGAAACGTATAAATTTCCACAAACTTGCGATATATCGGTTGTTTCTGCTTCCGAAACAGTGCGTTGCTGTTTGGCGGTTAACATAATAATTATTATTCGCTTTTTTTGGTATTATGCTAAAAATGTACTTAATTTTTCATTAAGCATAAATGTATTTTTAAATACAAATAGAAAATTTGAAATTGCAACTCGTCTCTGTTTAGCATCCTTCCTAATTTATTGAATTCTGTATTTTCAATATTTGTTCTCCAAACACTATAAGTGCACTCACATGAATGTTCTGAGATTATTAATAAAAACCAAGCAACTCGCAATTAAACACCACCAAGAATGTTGAAGTTAGGCACATTTATAAGGCGTCCTAACATTAACACAGTACAGCCAGTGTTGTAACCGCATGATTGGGTCTATGGAATATGGCAGCTTATAACTGTCGCAGGCAAAAATCTTTCTTTTATTCAGACGGCTTTTGTAAAAAAATATTTTCTCTCAATTAGCTATAGGCCCAAAACAGTAAACACTAAAATCTAAGCATAAATTTCTATATTTTTCAAACGCTTTGTTTGTTTGTGCATGATAAAAAACACATTGAAAATCCACTACTAATTGAATTTCACAATCATTGTATTTTAAGACACTGAAAAATGATTGTAATATATAAGAATAAAAATGCATGAAAAAAGGCCGTTACAGAAGTACTTATTATTAAAATCATTAAATTTGTGTAAACTAAATGCTAATATTACTTTAATTAAGAATATAGCGTGGTTTAATATTCAAAAATCAAACAAAAATCATTGTATCTTTAATATTGGATAACACTTTACATTGTCATCGACCGTTTATTTTATAGACTTTAAAGCATATTCTTAATTAACAATCACTCTTTCTTTAATGTACAAGCATCAAGAATATATAATACACAAAAAAACACCCCAAAAAACATATAATTTTTAAATTTCCTAAAACGTGTAGATTTTTTAAAGTGTGTATATAACTAGTCTATGTTTGTACATGTCAAATCTATCAGCCTAAATATGAACATGTTGTCATGGAAGAAGTACATCATTAAAACAAGTTTTATTCGGTGGTTTACTTTTGCCGTTTTTTTCGAAAAAAAAAAACTTAATTTTGAAATTAATTGCATTTTTTGTCATTTTTGGCATGGCTCAAAATACCTTTAATTTACCTTGAACTAATTATCAAAAGTTATTAGTTTAGTACGAGGTCAAATATGAGCCTTAAAATGAACCACAGTTGATAAACAGGCCTATTTGTGTATCATTTATTTTCGATAGCACAACGTAGCAGTGTTATTTCTTTCCAAAACTTTTTATTGTTCTATTTGCTTGGAATTAAAGAAATAATTATTAGTCTTGATTTAAGGATTTTAAATAAGATTTAAATTATATATTAATTTAAAGTAGTTTTAAATAAGTTTTAAAATAATTTATACTAGGTATGTTTATATTTTTAAAATTATGAAGATTTTTTTATTCAAAACCAAAACGTACATAACAAAACACAAAAATTTTTTGTGTGCGAAATAGTCTTAAAGCACTCGAAATTGGTCAGTCTTTTGATTTTAGAAGGCTAAATTAAAAAAAATAAAATAAAAAAAACTTAGAAATTGAAAAATATAAAATTAAATCATTATCGATCGTGCAGTAACGTTACCCTAATTTTTGCAATTTTAAAATTCTTGAATATAAATTTAAATCTTTTATATTAGTTTCATAAATTTAAAATTCTTAACTCATGGCTGCATTAATTTTTAATTCCATTTCTGTAATATATAATAACTAACTTTTCTCTGTTGACCATTGTAGCAATTTCGCTCGGTAAGTAAAATTTGGACATGCCGATTTACAAAAGAAGATTCATTGTAAAGCATATTTTTGCGAATAATTTGATTGGTTGTGTTGCATTGTTATTCTGTCGAATACAATAAAATAAACAATAGATATTTCACTGAATTCACATCGCAGTTTTGGTAATAAAGGTGTGTAATTAACGGAATAACCTATGTATATGATATTTTCTTAGCAACTTTGTTAAAAACGCTGATTACACGGTTTTATTGGTTTTAGTGACAATTTAATTAACAGGATACTGTATTCCAGTTAACAACTTCGTAAAATAAATAATTTTATATCGAATTAATGTTAAACTAATTTTCGGCCTGTGCATCAAAATAGATCTCCGATTTTATTATCTATTTTTTCAAGGTATTTATAATTTAAAATGCAAAAACCGATGAATCTTCTTTGTAATTTTGCAGCAAGCTTTATGTTTGTACTTAGTGTTAGTTTTATAGTTTTTTGATTTTATTTTTAATGTTTTTTGTGTGAATTAAATCCTTGTAAAATAATTTTATGACTTATTTGCACAAAAGTAGTTTTTAGTTAAAATGTGGCAGAATAAAAATACAGTTTTTTGATAATGTTATAAAATATTGTTAATAATTTTCTAATTTTAACAGTGTTGTGCTTTTCTGTTTTAATAAAAATGTTTATAATTTAGATTTTTTTAAATTTCTACAATATTTCATAGATAAACAGTTTTTAATATCCAAATAATTTGTACAAAAGTGGTAAGCATTGAAAAAACCTTTAAGCATTTCTCGTCAACGAAGAAGTCAATTTTAACAATAGGTTTATCATTTTATAAATTGACTGATATAATTAGATTTTTTTTAAAGATATATACACTAAATTTTTGCATATTTGAGCTATTATAGATTTTGTTCTATTGTCTTAAATGTTTTAGAAATTTTTAATTTATCGTTGAGTCATGGTAAAAAAAGTTTTAGACTTCCAGATAAAAATCAAATCTTCGACAAACTTTTTTGAATATTAATTTCTCAAATTAATCCCAAATTTTTGCAATAATATAATTAAATAGCAAACAAAAATATTAAGTTGTGTCAGCGGTATTAAACAACGTTTATCATTAAATCCGTTTACGAAGACAAACTTGCGGTTTTAAAATCAGGAAAAAACAGTAAGATTATAAAACACGGGGGTTCGTCCTAAATCTGATTTTGCAATAAAGGCTGCATAAAACACCAACTACTTACCATTATCAAATTATTAACTTTGGTATTTTAAAAATTAATCGTGGAATATACAATAATATTAGTTTTAATTTAGAAAACATTAATGTGATTTCAAAACAATTTAACTATTTAATTTTTTGCTTGACCAAAAAATAAAATCAACTTTGCAGTTCGACGGTTTTAGTTGGTGGTTTTAGCAAAAATATATAACATTATTATGTTATATATTTTTGGTTTTAGTTTTATTAACTTTGCAGCTTTTCCACAATATATTGTATTCTTCTTAATACGATATTTTTGCTTCAGCAGTTTTAAAGTTTATTTATTTTGTTTGATATTTTGACACTTTATTATTAACCTTATTTGTTTTTACAATTTTAGGTTACCGTGTTTGATTAGATTTTGCCTTACAGTATAGTAACTTTGTTGTATAGCTTTTTTGTGTTATTCTAAAATGAACAGGAACTAAAATCATTTTTGTTACATTTTTACCATTTTTTTTTACATTGTTTAGACCGTCTCTACTTGAGCACAGCTAAATCAATAAAACTTTGTGCAACGACAAAATAAATTTAAAAAATACATAAAATGATGTTACTGTTTGATTATATTTTAACTTTATCGGGGTTAACTTTCACCCGGGTCGAATGCGGGCTCAGGACTTATTTTCCACCCATTTTATTGATTGAGCTAGCCCAAGTAGCAGGAACAGTCTATATACTACAAATAACAAACTGTGTTTAAAGGTAAACGTTTTTTAGACAATTCCATTTAAAAAAGCAACATAAACAACAAAGTTAAAAGACACTTTTACCTATCAAATTTCTATGTCGCCCAGTATTCACTACTTATTAAATACAAAACCTATTTACTTCAAAATTGTTGTTCTTTTTAGCCTCAAGGCTACAACATTTACAAATTTTAGTCTGATCGGCCAAATATAAAAAAAATTTGTTTAGGGCTATTTAGAAATTTGGTTCAAGAAAGTGCTTCTTTAAATTCTTTTGATCAGCTACATGTAGTTAAACATCTGATCTGTGCAAAAACGATAGGCACTGGTGACAAAACTTAAAACTAAACAAAATAATTTGGATGTGCGCCGCCAAATCTGCCGCCAAACTGCCGCCATTTAGGAACTAAGGCGTTAAAGTAAAAAATTTTTAAAATAAGACGGTTTTAACTAATTCATAGTTTATTTTTCTAACTTTAAAATTTACAAAAATGTGTAATAAATTTAATCTCGGGTTTACTCGACTTTTTTTAAGGTTAAGTTTACGCGTTACTAAGCCTAATCAAAGCTAAAAAACAACCTAAACTTTCTTCGCGCAGCTATTTATTAAAGTTTAGGTTTTTTAAGGCTTCGCTTAGGCTTAGGCACGCATAGGCTTAACCTAAAAAAAGTTGAGTAAGAAAAGTCGAGTAAAACCGAAATAGCCTATAGTGCACGCTGAAAAGCTCGCGCGGCGCGCGCTAAAAATTGGTAACTGCTTCTATATTGATAGCTATGCTGCTAGAGCAAAATACCCCACGGCGCAATAGGTATAGTCTACCCAGCTACTTTCTAAAAAGGAAATCTCCGTGAAGAAAAACAACTCGATTTTGTTTTCAATTTTTTGTAGAATAAAAAAAGATTAACAGTTTTTGTACTTTGAAAAATAGTTTAAAGATGTAAATATGAGATTAACATTATTTAATTACATATAACTGAGTTAAAACCTTAGTTTTTAAATGGTGGCGGTTTGGCGGCTATT